>ML388823.1:11000-71976 GCA_005239525.1 Nicotiana knightiana
TCACGACCCAAACCGATGGGCCGCGACGGGCACCCAGTACCTTACCCAACCGCGTACCAATGTAACGTATCTTTCTTATTACATCATTACATACACATTACATACGGGCCTAATAGGCCAACATAATCCTTTATAAACTTAAAACATAGGCCGGCCAGGCCGTACAATCCTTTATATACACGACATATGTCTACAAGTCTCTAAGAGTACATACACATCATAAAGGTCGGGACAGATTCCCGCCTTACCAAACAATATGTGTCTAAATCATACTAACCAACGAGCAACTCCGAAGAAAATGGAGCACACCAACATCTTCCGCTGATCTGATAGCCTACTTGGAGGGCTCTCGACCTGTCTATCAGGACCTTCGGGCATGAAACACAGTGTCCCCAGGCAAAAGGGACGTCAGTACGAATAATGTACCGAGTATGTGAGGCACCTAAATAAATACATAAGAGATATGAAAGAGATATAGAGTAATTGACTCAACCTGTTTGTCTAGATAACTCTGAAAATAGTAAAGCACTTTTAGCATTATGCATATGCGTATGAATGTCATGTCGTGCATAGGTATATGTTTCATAACATCATCAGCCTCTGAGGGCATCCCATCATACCATATAGGCCACTGTGGGCAAAATCATCATTTTATACCAGCTGATCAGGCGGTGGTGCGTATATAACTCCATAACCTTTTCCATATCCCATATATATATACATATATATATATATATATATATATATATATATATATATATATATAGATATATATGTGTGTGTGTGTGTGTGTGTGTGTGTGTGTATGTTTACATATAAATACGCGTATATAATGCCATCTTGTGATGGGTCAATGTACATGTATAAATATATGCAATGCATGAGAAGTACGTCAAAAAAATCTCTCAAAACGTCACAAGACCATTATACCTCTGATTAATGTCATAAAATAAAATTTATCAACTTACGTATTTTATGAGACCCATGAACAAATGATAGAATAATAGGATACATGGGAAAGTAGGAATATAAGCATCTCTAGCATTTCTATGAATATAGTCATTTATGGAAGTTGTGCATTTACTTGTTTTGTTTGTATCGTATAGATCATGCCATAAAAGAAAAAAGGAATAGCCCTAACATACCTGAATCGATTTTCGTGAGAATGATTGAACCGTATTCCCTTATAATTGCAAAATCTCACAACAGTAACATAATTCCAATGCCTACCAAGTTCTTAATCATGTGTTATTTGGTATTGGGATATGAAAAGGTTATGGTTTCCTTCAATATGGTAGAATGTGAGTTCATAGTAGAAAGAATAATAAACTTGAATCTATTGAAAACCTAAGAGATCAAATGAAGCAAAATGGTCACACGTCTCTTAAGTGTGTTTGAATGGGTGTGGGACCGTTTCTGTAACGACTCGACCTGTCGTTTTAAGAATTTAAGCTCCGTTCGGTGGCACAAGGTCTTGAACAAATTCACATTGTGTATATCAACCTGCGTGCATTATTGGATTCAGTTACCGGATGATTCTGAGTCAAATTGGAAGAAGGATTTTTAGTTTCGCAAGCTTAAGCGGTGGAATTTCACCGAAATTTTGACTATTTATGTAAACGGCTCCGGAATAAGTTTTGGATTATGTCAACAGCTTCGTATGGTGATTTTTATCTTAGGCGTGCGTCCGGATTTGGTCCTGGAGGTCCGTGGAGCAATTTGAGGCAATTTGGTGAAAGTTGGAAAATTTGAAGTTTGGAAAATGGAGTAGTTTGACCATAGTTGAATTTTTGGGATATCGGGGTCGGGATGAGATTCCGAGAGTTGGAGAAATTCCGTTACGTGAATTGGGACTTGTCTGCAAAATTTGGCGTCATTCCGGGTTGAATTGATAGGTTTCGGCACGAGTTTAGAAGTTTGAAGATTTGAAAGTTCCTAAGTTCGATTATTGCTGGGATTCGTAATTTCGTCGTGTCTTGATGTGATTTGAGACCTTAAGCGAGTCCGTGTTAGGTTATATGTCTTTTTTGTGTGTTTAGACGTGGTCATAGGGGCCTCGGGTGTTTTCCGGGAGGGCTACGGGTCAATTCCTCCTATTTTTGAACTGCTGTTTTTCTGTTTCTGGTGTTTTCCTTCACGATTGCGAACAGCCTATCGCGATCGCGATGTGTTTTTGCCGACTACCTCAAAATCCTTCTTCGCGTTCGCGTTCGTGAAGCCTTGCATTTTTATTCTTCGCGTTCGCATCCCCTCCCCCGCATTCGCATAGTAGAAATTAGGGACTGGGGCCTGTTGGTTATTTCTTCTCCGCGTTCGCATCAAGTACCACGCGTTCGCGTAAGGTTCTTCCTTTTGTCACCACGTTCGCGCGTCTCCTCACGCGATCACAAAACACTACCTACCCCCTTATACGCGATCACATACGCCCTTCTGCGATCGCGTAGCTCTTTTTTTTGGCAGAAGCTATTTTCCTTCTACACGATCGTATGCCTTCTCTTGTGACCGCGATGCACAAATGCCTGGGCAGGAATAATTTATTCCAAATCGATGGTTAGACCATTGTATTCATATCTTGACTTGGGGAGCTCGGTTTTGAGCTATTATTTGAGGGTTCTTTTACACAAATCAATTGGGTAAGTGTTCTTCACCTAGAATATAACATATTCCATGATTTAGTCTTTGTTTTTATCATTTAAATTGTGTTTTTGGTTGGGGAAAATGTTGGTTTTTGAAGAAAATTTCTAAAATGAAAAACCATGATTTTGAGGGACGATATGGTATCGGAAATTGGTAAATCTTGTATGGTTGATCTGATATTGGAATGGGCATTCGGATTTTGTAAATTTTGTCGGGTTTCGAGGTGCGGGCCTAGGGGTTGACTTTTGGACCGATTTTTAGAATTTATAAAAGATTGAAGCTTTATTATCCGGAATAGTTCCTTATAAGTTTATGTGTGTTTTGAAGTTGTTCTAGTTGGTTTTGAGCCGTCCGGAGGACATTTCGCCGAGAAGTCTATTTTAGAGTACCGAGTTGTCGTCCTTGAGGTAATTATCTTTCCTAACCTTGTGTGGGGGAAATACCCCTTAGGATTTGAGTCTTCTATGTTGACTGTAGTCCGTGTACGCGAGGTGACCAGTGTATGCTCAGACTTATTTGTAGAAGTTTGACCTTTTAGGGTTCTTAGGTCCTTATATTCACCTTGTATGAAGTTGTTCTTGATACACTTGAGTTCTTATTTGCTAGTTTCCCCTCTACATGCTTTGATTAGAGCTAATTGCTTTAGGATCCACCCGTACCGCCTACTTGACTCTGATTTGACTTAACCAAAGGTTTTACCTCTCTATCATCATGCTATATTTTTATAAACTGCCTATAATTAATTGAATTGTTGAACATCCCTCATAATTGCTCAACCTCATAAGGGGTTTAGATAACTTATATCTTAGTCGACTTATCCATACTTGGAATTATTTGACTTGTGTTGTCTTCTTATTGTTGACTTGAATTTGTGGATTTGTTGCTTGTCTTGTTTTACCCTGGTCAAGTTGTTCTCTTTACACTTAGTATTCTTTACCGTGATTATTCATTGTGAATGATGTTGTACTGTTTCTTTGGGTATTGAAGTTCTTGTATTGATTTATTCATTGTACCTTGTGTCATTGTCATGGTTGCTCTGTATTTGATGTGGTGATGTACGAGTTTTCTGCCATGCTATAATTGTTGTCTTTGTTTGTTGCACTGCATATTTAAATTGGGGACTACAGACGTATTCTGGGAGATCCCCCCTTGTACTGCATATTCAAATTGGGGACTACAGACATATTCTGGGAGATCCCCCATGTACTGCATATTTACTTTGGGACTACGGACGTATTCCGGGAGATCCCCCAGCACTACATATTTAATTTCAGACTATGGATGTATTCCGGGAGATCCTCCAGTACTGCATATTTTTTTGGGACTACGGGCGTATTCCGGGAGATCCTCTGTATTTTGTGATAAATTCGGAACTACGGGACGGGATCCCGGTAGATTTTATAAAAAGGAACTATGTTTGAAGGACATTCCCTTGCAAAAGAATATTTCAAAAATATTTATGTTAAATAAAACTATGTTGAAGGATATCCTTTTGGAAAAGAATATTTGAAAAATGTTTATGTTAAATAAAACTATGTTGAAGGATATCCCTTTGGAAAAGAATATTTGAAAAATGTTTGTGTTAAATAAAACTATGTTGAAGGATATCCCTTTGGAAAAGAATATTTGAAAAATGTTTGTGTTAAATAAAACTATGTTGAAGGATATCCCTTTGGAAAAGAATATTTGAAAAATGTTTGTGTTAAATAAAACTATGTTGAAGGATATCCCTTTGGAAAAGAATATTTGAAAAATGTTTGTGTTAAATAAAACTATGTTGAAGGATATCCCTTTGGAAAATATTATTTGGAAGATGTTCAAATTGAAGGAAAACTATGTTTAAAGGACACTTTTTTTGGAAAAATATATTTGAAAAGCCTTTATCTTGAAGAAAACCATGTTTGAGAGGCATCTCTTGGGAAAATTATATTTCAAAAGAATTTGCCTTTAAAAAGGATATTAAATTAAAGCTTTCAATATTGAAACTTGCGGATGAAAGATTACAGTCGAAGATTTTGACAATTTTAATGGTATTTGTGGGTAACGCCTGGTGTGGAGACTAATGCAGTGTTGAGTTACTACTTGTCCTTATTGTGTAGTGATTTTCTGTCACGACCCCAAAACCTAAACCGATCGTGGTGGAGCCTATCGTGGAACTAGGCTAGCCAATAATCACATGTTTACAGTTTCTTTCAAATTCCCAACCAATTTCAAGCATTTCATAAAATATACAGAGTTTACTAATACATTAGGCCAATAAACAGTGCAACCAACCCCAAAACCCGGAGCAAACATTTCATGAGCATCTAAGAGAGATAAGCCAAGGTATACTATTATAATACAAACCTCCGAATAAATAGACAGATACAACAAGAAGGGAAACAGAGATGCTGCAGATGCTGAAAAGCTACCTCTATATCCCGCACTCCGGCTCCGCACTAAATAGATAACTAATGCTCGGTATCTGCACCTGAATCAGCACACAGGGGTGCAGGGAGTAATGTGAGTACGCCAACTCAGTATTCATAAAAATAAATCAAGTTTAAGAGGCAAGAAAACACATAAAAATCAATGTCATCAATTCACAATATGCACAACCTTTCTTCCCAACAATGTAAACATAGATATATGAAATCCTCATGCATTGAAACCAACTTCAGAAAAAAAAATCCTTTGGAAAAAATATATTTTCTACAACTTCAAACCGAAAGATTTAGTATGAAATGAAGTGAATCATTAAGAGGCCCCTTGGGCAAACATATTTCATAAATTCAGAGTGAAAGTGGTAAATCATAAGTAGCCCCTTGGGCAAAAACATGCATCATAATCAGCCCCTAGGGCATGCCTCACAGTCACTCATAATCAGCCCCTCGGGCATACCTCACCATCACTCATAATCAGCCTCTTGAGCATACCTCACAATCACTCATGCCTCCCAATAACTCGTCACTCGGCACTCGGCTCTCGGTGTGCTCATTGGGTGTGTGTGCAGACTCCGGAGGGGCTCCTTCAGCCCAAGCGCTAATATCAAGCCACCTCGTGGCGTATCATATCCTCACAATCAGGCCTTCGGCCTCACTCAGCAGAACCTCTCAAAAGCCCCTCGGGCGAGTCAGTAAAACAGGGTACTCGACCCAAAACATCATTTTTAAATATCAAAGTAGTGTAAATCAGACTGAGTTTCGAAAACAGTAAGCACAATGTGACTGAGTGAAATCATCCATAAATATCGAGGAAAACAACTTGTAAAAAGCCCCCAAGGGGTCTAAATAGATCGGCACGAGGCCCCAAACACGGCTTATAGCCCAAATATTGCAACAATCATTAGAACATAATTTAACATAAGGTTTTGAGTAAATATGCAACTCAATAGTTCCCGCGGAGAGGACCAAGTCCAATCCAAATATCAGTGCGCGCCACATACTCATCATCCGACATGTGCGCCATTCTAAAATAAGTGAGAAATATGTAGTACAGGGTTTCATAACCTCAAGACAAGACTTATAACTATTACTTACCTCTACCGGGCCACAACACTAGTACGCTTTACTCTTGCCCCTTAAATTGGCTCCCGATTACTCCAAATCTAGCCAAAACCAGTTTAACATCATTAATACATACTAAAGGAACACAACCCAATCGAAAACTATCGAACTATACAAGAATCTCGAAATTCGGCCAAAACCGAGCCCCGCGCCCACGTCTCGGAATTTGATAAATTTTACATCTAGAAACCTCGACCTCCCACGATTCTATACATAACAAAAACACCACAATAGGACCACAATTGTCTACCCAAATTGCGAAAAGAATTTTCCAATCCTCCACCCATTCTTCCCAACCTTTACCTACTTTAATCCTTCAATTTACAAGCCTAATCCGAACAAAATAGCATAAAAACGACTTTAATAACCCGGGAACTTACCTCCACTTAAGACCCACAAATTCTTTCTTCAAATTGCCTTCAAAAGAGCTCCAACCGCATGCAAAAATGTTGAAATGAATACAATTTCGCGGAGGTATCTTTTATATTGTTCTGCGGCCACTTCTCTGCACTTTTACAATTTTGCGGAGGCCACTTTTATATTCCTACGCAATCCCACTAACGGACCAAATTATCGCACCTGCGGCCACTTCTCTGCACCTACAGCTTCGCAGGTGCGGCCAACGGTTCGCACCTGCGGATTTCCCTTGCCTAGCCTCTTTTCGCACCTGTGACGTCAAACCTGTGGCTACCCATCCACAAGTGCGGCCAACACCAGAAACTTACACCACCAGCCATTTGCTGCAATTTTTCCAAGTTCAAAACTCCGCCAACCATCCGAAATCAATCTCGAGCCCCTCGGGGCCCCAACCAAACATACGAACACACCCCATAGCATTACTCAAACTTAGTCGAGCCTTCGAAACACCAAAAACAACATGAAAACACCAAAATTACATCAAATTCAAGCCTATGAACTTTGAAACATCAAACTTTCGCCAACTACGCCGAAACCAACCGAAATACCTCTGATTGACCTGAAATTTTGCACACATACTCAAAATGACATTACGAACATGTTCTAACTTCCGGAATCCCATTCTGACCCCAATTTCATATTTTCCACTGCCGACCGGAAATCGCCAAAATCTAACTTTCACCATTTCAAGCCTAATTCTACACCGGACAATAAAAATTCATTCCGAACACACTCCTAAGTCCCAAATCACCAAACGCAGTTATACGAGCCATAAAATCCGCATTCTGAGGTCGTTCATAAATAAGTCAACTCTCAGTTGACTTTCTCAACTTTGAGGCTACTTTAAGAGACTAAATACCTCAATTCTCACCATGACCACTGCGAACCCAAACCAACTGACCCAACACAACAAAAACAGGCTAGCCATATATGAAAAATGCATAAATGGGGGAAACGGGGTAAATCTCACGGAACAACCGGTCGGGTCGTTACATTTCTGGACATGGGCTATGTTCCCGTCCATCCTTTTGTGTACTATTATGATGTTCCGTCGTTAATGTTGTATTTACTTCCACATTGTAGTTGCTATGTTGTTAACTATATTGTGTAGTCATTATATAGGAGTCATGCCTTGTCATTCCTATATTTATGCCTGTTAATTTATTAGACTAGGGGTGTCTTGACTAGTCCTCGTCACTACTTCAATGAGGTTAGTCTTGATACTTACTGGGCACCGCTGTGGTATGCTCATTCTACACTTATGCACATTTTTGTGCAGATCCAGATATTGATTGTTAATAGCTGTGCGGATTCTTGCTAAGGAGACTCAAGGTAAAACACTCATCGCATTCGCAGGCTTCGGAGTCACCTTCCTATTCTGTATTTACAATGTTTTTTATTATTTCCAAACAATTGTATTTAGAAGTTGTAGTAAACGTTATTGAGCTTATGACTTGTACTACCGGGTTTTGGGAATATGCATTGTATAAAGATTTCTTCATTTCAAAAGACTATTAGATTTTTATTTATTATTGTTGCTATTCCATGAATATTAGGCTTACCTAGTCCTTAAGACTAGATGTCATCACGATACACAACGGAGAGATATTTTGGTCGTGACAATTTCATGTGGTGACTAAAAAACTTTAATTTTCCAAAATATGACATCTTGCTAGACTTTTAAGAGTCATCTTAATTTTAAGGGGGGGGGGGGAGGGGGGCCTGCCACATTATTTTCCTCTTAGCCTTTATCCCAAAGCCTTAATTACCCACTAATGACTTATTTAACTAATTAATCCCCTATTAACAAATAATAAACATATTACCCATATAATTAAGAATTATCTCAACTTACTTAAAATACTACTCACTTTCAATACACACATATCCTGCTATCGTGGTAGTGGGGTAGCTTATATAGCATTAGTCCATAAATGCCGTGTATTGTAGCTTGGATCATATTTTATTCCAAATCGACGACCTTCAACGAAACTTTAACATACGAAATGCGGGATATAACATCATTTCCCCCCCTTAAAAATATTTGACCTCGAATTTTTAACTCCCCGAGATCTATATAAATTTCGACAGATTCGCCTTTGTAGCAGTACTATTATCAACCCTTCCTGTATAGAACACAATAAATATAATGCCTCACACGACCAATGACAATTATTTAACACAAGAGTCCATACTCGTACCTTAAGGTTGTGATGTCATAGTCATATCCTTCTTTGATAGAGGAAATAAGTGAGGATATCTAGACTTCATGTCTTCCTCGGCCTCCCAAGTCATTTATTCCACATTGTGATTTCTCCAAAGTACTTTCACCGAAGCTACGTCTGGGACTTTCTTCATATGATAGCTACTCTATGACCTGAACGTCGTAAACTGACACAATTCTAGAAGGATCTCCGATACATTTACGAAGCATAGACACATGAAAGACAGGATGTACAGACTCCAAGTTCAAAGGAAAATCTAACTCATATGTGACCTGGCCTACGTTCCGTACGATCCTATATGGTCCAATGTACCGAGGGATAAGTTTTCCTTTCTTACAGAACCTCATAACACCTTTTATCGGTGATACCTTTAGGAATACCCAGTCGTCAACCTAAAACTCCAAGTTTTGCCGTCCATTATCCGCATAACACTTCTAACGACCTTGAGCTGCTAATAGTCTTTCCTGTATAAGCTTAATTTTCTCAATTTCCTGTTGTACCAATTCTTGTCCTATTAACATAGTTTCCCCAACATTGAACCACCCTACAAGCAACCTACACTTCCATCCGTAAAGAGATTTGTATGGAGCCATCTGAATACTGGAAGAAGCTATTATTATATATGAACTCAATAAGAGGCAGATGATCATCCCAGCTCCTCCTGAAGTCTATTACACAAGTCCATAACATATCATCAAATGTCTGAATAGTATGCTCAACTTGTCCATATGTCTGGGGATGAAATGAGGTACTAAGACTTACTTGAGTCCCCAATCTTTTTTTGAAAGGACCTCAAGAAATTAGTTGTAATTGAGGTCCTCTATCCGAGGTAATAGATATAGGGACACCATGAAGTCCTACTATCTCCTTAATGTAAAGCCTTGCATAATCCTATGTAGAATATTTAGTCATAACAAACAGAAAATGGGCTAATTTTGTAAGTCCACCAACAATCACCCATATAGAATCGAACTTACGCTGGGTACGAGGTAAACCTAAGATGAAATCCATATTGATTACTTCCCACTTCCAAGTCGGAATCTCTATAGCCTGCAATAATCCACCAGGTTTTTGTTGTTCAATCTTAACCTGCTGACAGTTAGAGCACTGGGAAACAAACTCCACTATATCCTTTTCATTTTGTCCCACCAATATACTTCCTTGATATCATGATACATCTTCGTTGCTCCTGAGGACCCCATCTTCTCCTTTCGAGGGGTTGTATCCCTATAATAAGATAACATAGGATCCTCGTACTGGCGTTCCTTCACTTTAGTTACTAAAAATGATGTTTCGGTGTCCTAAATAGTAATTTCGATATCACTTGAATTAAATAATCGAACTCCATGACTAGCTAGCTGATGAATCTCATGGGCTATTCCCCTCTTCTCTGACTGCAAATATGACATGCTACCCATTGATCTACGGCGGAGGGCGTCGGCTACTATATGCGTCTCCCCGGATCGTACAAAATATCAACACCATAATATTTAAGTAGCTCGAACCATATCCTTTGACTTAAATTCAATTCATTTTGTTTGAAGATATACCGGAGGCTCTTATGATTCATATAAATATCAACATGAATGCCATACAAGTAGTGCCTCCACATCTTTAGCACATTAAGAACCTTTGTCGGTGTCATGGGTCTAGGTCAAATCTTTACTGCCTCAATCATATATGCATTAACCGAAATACCTTCACTTGAAATAATATGCCGAAGAAAAGCTACATAATTCACATTTAGAGAATTTTGTATACTACTTCCCTTTTTGTAGAACGCTTAGCACAATAGGCAAATGACCTGCGTGCTCACTCTCTTAACGAGAGTACACACATATATCATCAAATAATACAATCACGAATAGATCTATAAAGGGTCTAAACACTCGGTTTATCAAGTCCATGAATATTACTGGAGCATTAGTCAAACTGAATGACATAACATGAAACTCAAGGTGCCCATATTTGGTCATGGATGTTGTCTTCGGGATATCTTTCTCCTTAACCCTTACCTGATGGTACCAGGAACTCACGTATGACTTCGAGAAATACTTGGAATCTTGCAACTGTTCAAATAAATCATGAACCCTCGGGAACTTATTCTTGATCGTCACCTTATTCAATTGTCTATAATTGATACACATCCGCAAGGAACCATCTTTCTTCTTCATAAAAAACACAGGTGCTCCCCATTGTGATGTACTAGGTCTGATAAGTACTTTTTCAAGTAAGTCCCTTGGTTGTTCCTTCAACTCTCTCAGCTCTGAAGGTGCCATTCGATAGAGAGGAATAGATATTAATTGAATACGTGGTAATAGGTCAATTGGAAACTCAACCTCTCACTCTAGCGGGAGAACTAAAAGCTTACAGGAAAAAACAAACATTGGGAAGCTCAGTAACCACAAGGATAGATTGAATGGTTAGTTAATCTACCTTCACATCCTTTACCCGAACTAAGTGATAAATTTAATCCCTTCTGATCATTTTCCTTGCCTTCAGATAGGAAATAAATTTACCTCTCTGCAATGTCGTATTACCTTTCCACTCCGAAAACAGGTGTCACGACCCAAAATCCCTAAGGTCGTGATGGTGCCGAATATCATTGTCAGGCAAGCCAAACCATTAATTAATTGAAATAAATTTCCGGTTTTAAAATTTATGAAAGAAAACATTTTTTCTTTCACTTTATTACATATTAACCAAATAAAAATATATTAAGAAAAACAATGGTTTAAAGATTATACTTAAGCAAATATATCCCAACACATCCAAGAACCCGGTGTCACAAGTACATGAGCAATTTCTAAGAATTTATACAATCATTACAAAGCCTGTCCAAAATGCAACTGGATAAGGAAATTTAAAATGAAATAAACACAGAACGAGGGAGACTCTGTCAGCTGTGGATCGCCTCCGGATGATGCAGCTCGCCTAAGTCTCCGAATCCTCCACATTGCTATGAAATTACATGTTCAATAAAATGCACAACAAGTGTATCGTGAGTACAAAAACAACGTGTACTCAGTAAGTCGCCCGCCTAACCTCAGAGAGGTAGTGATGAGAGGTCAAATTAGACACTTGCTAAAGGTAAATTTAGAATATTTAAGTATGACACTAAGCATGGTTACCATAGGCAATTTAGTAAAATCAAGAATAAGTATTTTCAACTTCGTTCATGGTTAACACTTTACATCTTCGCCATATTAATAAAAATTAATCAACATGGGTGATTTACTCAAATAACAATAATCGACGGGAAGTAACAACTTCTTCAAAAATCTTTTTAATAACTTTAAATCTCTGTCATTTCAATTGATAACTTAATATTTCAGGACAGTAATCAGGAAAATCATAGCAACTATGCAGTAAATATAATGCGCAAGCAATGTCGAGGGTCGAACGGCACAGACAAACAAAAATACAGGGTGCACTGCCGAAGGGACAAATGACTCGAACCATATATGCATCTATCTGGCCCGCTCGCAAATCGATCATGCGACGCATTTAGAAATAATAAGGCTAGCCTGCTCGCGAATCATACCTGCGACTCAGGTGCTCATATGAATAAACAAAAATAAAGGGTCATCCTGCTCGCGAACCATACATGCGACTCAGGCACCCAAAGTTACACATATCCACCTAATAAATCCGTATTTTTTTCAAGAAAGCAGTTTTTCTCAGGAAAGTGGTAAAAATCCTTCTTAAAGGAACATGAAATATAGTTTTTAAATCTCTTTTTTGAAACTCATTTGTCAAGTCTTATGATATTCAATAATACAACCCTACCAGGCACACAATTATCCACAGAGGAAATCAATTCTCTTTCTAGATGATTAGGAAAATGGACTCTAGTCTTCTTTAGATATTCAATTACGATTTCGATTATATTAGCAGTTTAATATTACAGGCAGGATTACAGGTACAACACGTAAGGCATGATATTGGGTCCAAGACTACCCGGACATGGCATAATAGTAGCTACGCACGGACTCCTGTCACCTCGTGCGTACGTAGACCTCAAAGATAATAGCATGTACTGAATTAATCCACCTAGGGGATGATTCCCCTTCACAAAGTTAGAAAGGAGACTTACCTCGCTTTGAGCTTCCATAACCAGCCTCCAAGCCCTTCTGATGACTCCAAACAGACGCACAACGCCCCGAACTATCCAAACAACGACAACCCAATGAAAGATACTCGAATATTTGCAACAATTCAAAATTATATAATTTCCCAACCCCGCTTAGTGAAATGACCAAAATGCCCTCGGACCCACATGCCCCGAATCGGAAATTTCTCGAAGATATATTCTACCCATAGCCTTACTAACTCAAATATACAATTTACTCAAATATTCATGCTCAAATCGTGGCTAAGAATCTAATTTTCCATTTTCTAGGTTTATTGAATATTTCCCAAATTACTATCAATTTCCATGCCTAATCCATGCATATAATCTTGTATTTAACTTAGAGGCATGAAGGAGTTACTTACCTTGACATTGCATGAATGAATCCTCTCTTGAAGCTCTCCTAAAATCGCCTAAGCCATGAGAAAAACGAGAAAAATGAACCAAGATCCTTGTTTTAAAACATCCTCTCCAAGCGGATTTCTGCACCTGCGGTCCTACCTCCGCACCTGCGCTCCTGCAGGTGCAACCAATCTCCCGCACCTGCGGCTTCCTCAAATCCAGGCCAAAATCGCACCTGCGCCCATTGTAGGCCGCAGGTGCGGAAATTCCATCGCACCTGCAGTACAAGCCAAGCCTGCCCACCCTCGCACCTACGGCGCCAAAGCCGCACCTGCGGCCATATCCTCGCCGGTGCAGATCATACCAGATGACAGCAATTCCACCATTCTTCAACTCCCAACTTGATCCGTTAACCAGCCGAAATCCACTCGAGGCCCCGGGGACTCCGTCCAATCATACCAACTTGTTCTAAAACATAATGCAGAATTGCTCGAGGCCTCAAATCACATCAAACAACATCGAAACCACGAAAGGCACTCAAATCCCATCTTTATGAACTTAGAATTTTCCAACTTCTACATCTGATGCCGAAACCTATCAAATCACGCCCGATTGACACCAAATTTTGCGCACAAGTCATACTTAACATTACGGACCTGCTCCAACTTCCTGAATCGCATTCCGACCTCAATATCAGAACTTGTACTTCCGGTCGGATTTCTCAAATACCTTCAAATTTCTATCTTCAGCCAAATGACTTCCAAATGACTTACGGACATCCAAATTGTCTTCTGATTGCGCTCCCAACTCCAGAATTATCATACGAAGTTGTTCCCATACTCGGAATCCCAAACGGACGTCAAAAACTCTGAAATGCACTTCAAGCCCAAATTTATGAAATTCTTCTAAAATTCTAACTTCCATAATATACGCCGAAACGCTTGCGGGTTATCCAAACCCCGATCCGGATATACGCCCAAGTCTGAAATCATCATACGGAACTGCAGGAACCTTCAAATCCTTATTTGGAGGTCGTTTACTCAAAATTCCAATCTTAGTTGATTCTTCCAACTTAAGGCTTCTGAAATGAGAATTTTCTTTCCAAATCAACTCTAGACTTCCCGAAATTCAATTCCCACCACACCTGCAAAAGTCATAACACCTGAAACAAAGCTGCTCATGGCCTCAAACCGCTGAACGACGCGCTAGAGCCCAAAACTACAGGTCGGCTCGTTACATTCTCCCCCACTTAAATCAAAGTTCGTCCTTGAACGTGCTAAGAACTGCTCTTGAGCTACCTGAAATCACTGTTTAACACCCCAACCACCTGCCCGTGCTACCACAACCCAGTTGAGTACATTTAGCTTGATCAAATCTGATGATTTATTCTTTTATCCATATAATAAGCTCAGAACCTAGTTCCAATACGTGAACGTTTCTCTGTCAGGCCTAGTTCCAATATATAAACACCGCATCAACTACCACACGACATACCATAACATGACTACATGCCTCAATTAGCACCATGCACCGTATAACTCATCATCTGACCACTATGGCGCTCCCTGAATCTTAATAGCCAAAATTTCACGAATCAGGTTCTCCCGATGCACCTCATAACAAATATACATACATCCTGCTATAATGCTGACGATAGCAGAAATTCATACCCAACTACAGAGTTAACAAATCATTGAATGGCTCATCTTGACTTGAATCAACACCTCATTATGAGCACGAATAATGGTATTTGTTTCTTTAATATACACTTCACATAACCATATCACACTGATCCCTGATCCGACAATCCCGTCTCACCCAGTGTGAACTACTCAGACAACAAATCACCCCAATATGACCAAAAATCTCACATTATACCACATCGAGCAAATAGGCCATAACTCGAACATGATAATAAGAAATGACTCAGGAAAGAACTATTCAACTCACGCAACTAATATGAATTCTTATAGGAAAATAGGAAATAAAATATAAGAAAAACAAATACATATTAACCATTCTCATCATCACACTGTTGCGGCGTGCAACCCGATCCAAATAACATACCCGTGGAGACGTGCCACCCGATCCGCACATAAAATTTACATAAGAAGATATATACACGAAGCTGATTTGCTCACTATTACAAATTACTGAATATCGATCACAAGCACGCTAAGTGCATAATACCATCCTGGGGAGACTGATAAAGCCTTAGGCTACATAACTCAAGCACAACTGAGGTGCGATATATACATATACGTTCTGGATCTCAAGAGATATCCTGCTCTTATAACATCCCCACTACGCAGGACCTCAAAACATAGGAAATTACCAAGCCGTTTCACAACTCACACGGCACGATCATGAATTTGACGAAGACGGAACAAAATCCGTTGTTCTAATACCTTTCCATGAAAAAGGGCTCTACTTAAATTAATATGCCTGGTCCGTTCGGAGCCCATAATCATATTTAAATCCATCCACAAACATCGGGTCTACCTTGTTCGCACCAACTACACTAATAGCTTTTACCTGGGTCAATATTAACCCACTTTCTCTCATAATATGCAAGAACAACCATCAAAGCCGGGACAACACCCCACAATCCACAACCAAATGAACTGAATGCCTGTCGGGCATAACTTCTCAAATACACAACATTGCACTTCTTTATACTCAGTACAAATCTTCAATCCATCAAGTGACTACATGTCACACTTTATACAATCTTTTCGCGGTCATGCTTCCACGACCTTCCACACAAGGCAGCGAGTGTGCATATCCGCCACTGTCTATACTACGCTGTAAGACAAACAGATAGATAGCTCACCCTACCCTGACACCTAGATCTGCACACAAGGTTCAAGGAGTAATGTGAGTACACCAACTCAGTAGTAATGAAAATAAATCAGGTCTGAGCATCAAGAAACACATAAAATCAATGTCATCAAATCACAAGATGCACAACCTTTCTTTCCAACAGTATAACATAGATATATGAAATCAACACGCCTTAAAACCAACTTCAGAAAAAAGTCCTTTGAAGAATGCATATATTTAACAACTTCAACCCGAAAGATTTAGTATGAAAATGAAATAAATCATATAGAGGCCCCTCGGGCAAAACATATTCATAAGTTCAGAATGAAAGTAGAAAAATCATAAGTAGCCCCTCGGGCATGCCTCATAGTCACTCATAATCAGTAACTCAGCACCTCATAGTCACTCATGCATCCCAATCACTCATCACTCGGCACTCTGTGCGCTCACTAGGGGTGTGTACAGACTCCGGAGGGGTTCCTTCATCCCAAGCACTAGTATCACTGAGCACCTCACAATCACTCAGTACCTCACAATAAGGCGCTCAGCCTCACTCAGCAGAACTACTCAAAAGCCCCTCGGGCGAATCAGTAAAACAGGGTTCTCGACCCAAAATATCATTTTTAAATCTCAAAGTAGTGTAAATCAGACTGAGTTTCGAATACTGTAAGCACAATGTGGTTGAGTGAAATCATCAAATACATAGTGAGGAAAACAACAGTAAAAATCCCCCAAGGGGTCCAAACAGATCGGCGTAAGGCCCCAAACATGGCTTATAGCCCAAATATTTCAACAAATCTTTAGAACATAATTTAACATAATGTTTTGAGTAAAATATGCAACTCATTAGTTGCCGCGGAGGACCTAGTCCAATCCCAAAACCAGTACGCGCATAATACTCGTCATCCGACATGTGCGCCATTCTAAAATCAGTGAGAAATATGTAGTCCGGGGTTCCATACCCTCAGGACAAGATTTATAAACATTACTTACCTCCACCCGGCCACAACACTAGTCCGCTATGCTTTTGCCCCTAAAATTTGCTCCTGATTGCTCCGAATCTAGCCAAAACCAGTTTAACATCATCAATATATATCAAAGGATCACAACCCAATCGAAAACTATCAAATTATAGAAGAATCTAAAAATTCGGCAAAACCCGAGCCCGGGCCCACGTCTCAGAGTTCGATAAAATTTGCTCATTCGAATCCTCGTCCTCCCACAATTCTATAAATACCAAGAACACTAAAATCGGACCACAATTGCCCACTCAAAACCTCAAAAGAAAAAAAATTGAATTCCCATTCAACCTTCTTCCCCAATTTTGGGTTTAATTCTAGCAATTTATGGTTTAATTACTTAGAAAACGACATATAAACGAGTTATGAAGTTCAAAACCTTACCTCCAAGTGATTATTTTCAATTTCCTCTTCAAACCCTCTCAAAAGTGCTCCCAACTCGTTCAACAATGGAGGAAAATGAACTATTTTCTCACAAATGGCCTTTAAAAACATTCTGCCCAGCCATTAAATTTTCTTCAGTGCGATCGCGACTCTTGGCACGCGATCGCGATGCACAGACAAGCCAAACAATGTGATCGCAGACCAATACACGCGATCGCATAGAACAAAATGTAATCCCCACTCTTTTACTCTACGCGATTGCAAACATCCTCCCGCGATCGCGTAGAAGGAAACCAGAACCTGACACTAGTAAAAATCTGCCCAATTTTCAAGCCAAGAGTTGGTCCGTTAACCACCCGAAACACACCCGAGGCCCTCGGGACCTCAACCAAACATACCAACATATCCCATAACATCATTCAAACTTAGTCGAGCCTTCGAAACACCAAAAAATAACGCAAAAACACCAAAATCACATCATATTCAAACTTATGAACTTTGAAACTTCCAAATTTCGCCAACTACGCCGAAACCAACCGAAACACCTCTGATTGCCCTGAAATTTTGCAGACATATCCAAATTGACATTACGAACATTCTCCAAATTCCGGAATTCCATTTCGACCCCGATAGCCTATTTTCCACTGCCGATCGGAAATCGCCAAGAACTAACTTTTGCCAATTCAAGCCTAATTCTACACCGGACATCACCACTTCATTCCGAACACACTCCTAAGTCCCTAGTCACCTAATGAAACCACCGGAGCCATAAAATCTGTATTCCGAGGTCGTTCACCAATAAGTTAACTCTCAGTTGACTTTTTCAACTATTAGGCTACCTTCAGAGACCAGATGCTTCAATTATCATCATGACCACTCTGAGCATGAACCAACCAACCTAACACTCATAAATAAAGCTGAACCACATAAAATGAAGCAGAAACGGGGGAAACGGGGCTAAACTCTCGGAACGACCGGCCGGTCGTTACATCCTCCCGCACTTAAACATACGTTCGTCCTCGAACGTGCCAAGAGTTGTTCTCCAACACTATCAAATTGTTACGTAGCTTACCATGCACATACCCGAGGGTGATCCCACGTTACCCTATCCCATATAGGTCCAATAGCACAATACCGTTGAAATTTCTAAATCTAAATCCTGGCCCATAACCCTTACAACCAAATTCCCACTTCTGAAATAATATACAACATCAAAATTTCCATATCTATAGACTTAACAACTCTGAGCATGTTGAATCAAGCCATATACGCACCCAAGATGAAATCACATAATACACTGCGTGACTCAAACACTCATAGTAATAAATCTTAACAACAATAACTGCTTAGAACAACCCCATACCGGTACATAACCCATTATCAATAAATGCCTCGCTCTAACACTTCCATATACTGCCTATGATGAAGGAAGCACGCAGAACTAACAACCATTCGTCCAATCAGTCAGACATGAAACTCCCCCTTCCCAAATAGGAATTAAAGCAATTTCTAAGCCGACTCCCGATATTTATCCTTCCAACTATGCTGTAGAAAATTCTGAAAACGTTCATTCTAGGTCCAATGACCTCTTCTCATCCATCACAACCACCCTGAAGACATGACACATCGATACAATTCGAAGCCAAAACTTGTGCAACTCGTGCACTTAACAGCTACATCCTAATGAAATCAAATTATATAAAAGATCCACACGAGAGGACTATCCTGCCATTAACAATTACCGTCACCATGTCATACTAACAGCCTATCACACACCATAAAAATCAAAAACATATGAATCCGATACCAAACGTCATACCCCTACATAACTCCGCTACACTACGCGATCTCATCCCACACCGGACCACTTGAAATACATCAAGACACCTTGCCCAAAATCAATAACCATTTGAAATTCGACATCAAGTACTCAAAGTCCATTGCCATAACCACGGGGAAAACCGAACGATACCATGAAACTCGGAACAAAATGTATTTAACCAACACGTCTCAATCTCGCAACACACAATTACTTACCTTACTCAAATTTAGCTATAACGCCCAATTAGAACCGCACGATATGCGCATATAACTAATAATCACCACTCCTCGCAACACCGAACTGTAACTCATAGATCACTCCAGAACATGAACAAATCAACCAAAATTGAATGGTACATTTCTCAATAATAGAAATTCGGAGCCAACAATTCTGACCTGGTGCAGAACACGCTCCCATATTAGCCTACCAGTGACCCTAAATTAACTCTGACCACCCATAATAGATAGATAACTTACCGATAAGTTCATAATGACGGAATCATGATACCTACTAACATCCGACTAGCTTAGCTCGCATCTTCACAGTTCACTACCACAAAATATCATGTTTATGAGAACTATCAGTCTCGAAGTCCATGAAACGTATACCATATCTGATCACAACTCCACCTGTCGAATACATAACACATCCCAAATACTCACTCATTCCACGAGGGATACCCCTATAATTCTTCCGCTTACCAAGCAACCTTTAATATCAACAACCGATCCAACAATAGAGCGCCACGATACCAATGAAGTACCCTTAACTCAAACACATTGCTCTTTCTGAAATATATACCTTCATCAAGTCGCACCAATTAGTGATATCATCTACCTAGTCATCTGAAATTTCCCATGCTGCCTAAGAATTTATGACCTTCCTTCCAGAACCGAACCGTGACCTCACATATGCAAATCTCGACTCTACCCAACATACCGCACACGCTATGCCAACCTATGAAAAATACGGGAACTCCATGGTCCCTTCTGAGCCACAACACACTACGTGCCCAACTAGCCAAGAACTCCCATTGGATCCCATTTAGAAACAAATTCACTACACGTCATAAGAAAATAAGCACCCTTAACCGCGGTAGAAACCATCCGGAACTATCCGAAATCCCATTTGCACAACACCAAACCATCACGGCTGAATTCTTATAACTCAACCAAACTACACAGGCCACCAAAAGTCCAAGAGCATTTCTAAGAAACACCCGAAAAACTCGTCACCTCATGAACACCCAAGAACTAATTGTATCCCTTACCATGACGATCCGACCTACTACAAATTTTCCCTATTTACCCAAGTTGCTTCTGAATTACCTTCCAATCGATACTTCTTCCTGCCGTAATACCACAAATTTGCAACCCAGAATCACTACACGCGACCCAAGCACAAAACCATACCGTTTAAGGCTCATAAGCGACTGAATACTCCCTCAATTATCCCCAAATGCACCACATTAGAAAAACATACCCTGAAGAGACTTCCTGCGAATCTAAAGCCATTACATTCACCTTCCTGATACCGATATGTAGAATCAATGATGATGTATAATACCACAAGTCTTGACATCCTCTAACGTAAATCTCAATCACACTGACCAATTAGACAGAATCGACCTGACACGTTTACACACTAACATACTAGGAAAGTAATCCACTCACTTGAAGCCACAAGAAAATTCATACAATGCACACACTACACCTTTTACAATTTCCACTAAATCATTCAATAGAACCCAATTACCCAATAGAGTACATTACAACCTATATCGAAGAAATTTCCATTACTCGTGNTTCATACAATGCACACATTACACCTTTTAAAACATCCACTAAATCATTCAATAGAACCCAATTACCCAACAAAGTACATTACAACCTATATCAAAGAAATTTCCATTACTCGTGACATTCCCAGACCCACACTTGCAGGTCATAACTGGTTTACCAATATACCTCGAACTGAAACCAATGCCACACATATTCATGTAATCAACTTATCAATAACGAACTCCCCCACTTGGCTCAAAGCCAAGGATCAAGACAAACAAGACTATGCCCACACATTACCACTACCACCATGTTGTGGTGGGATTCAACTAAATCCTCCATAAGCTTATATGAACCAAACCATCTAACACTCAAATCAATTGCCAATCTCAAATCCACAATTGTGATGGTCATGCCAACTCCCACAAGCGATCTAAACTTAAATTACAACATGTATTGTCTTACTGATAGAAGAAGACTTATTACAAACTACATAGGTACCACGGTCCCTGGGACAATCCCGTAGGAGATACCCTTGCCCGCTTAGCCTCAACTGCTATCTCCCCATACACGTCTGAAGACCAGAACTATCACCCAATCACTACACCTTCCTGCATATGAACACAACAAACGCCTACCCTCGAGGCACCACAATACATGGTAAAAACCTGAAGTTGATGGCAGAACTAACACTGGAGCGGTGGTCACAGAAATCTCAAGCTTCTGGAAGCTCTACCCACACATGTCTGACCACATGGATACCCTCACTGGACACCACATGTCCCAAGAATTCTACTGAACTGAGCCAAAATTCCCACTCGGAGAATTGCCATAGAGCCTTTCCTCCCTGACTCCTTATAATGCCATCCTTAGATACTGAGTATGCTACTCCTAGCTACGTGAATATGCCAAGATGCCATCAATGAATACAATAACAAGGAGTGCTAATACGGCTGGAATACACCGTCAATCAAATACATGAACGTTACTGGGGCAAATGATCAGCTCAAAAGACATCATTAGGAAATCATAACCCAACAGAGAAATCCGCTTCACACCACAACTACACAACATGAGAGGTTTTCCAACCTACTTACAACTCAAGGCCATATACCAAATCGAGACAGAAATCAAATACTCAAGAAACATTGCCACATTTCCAGCCAACCCTTTTATCATAAATCACAGCCTGAACAAATCAAACCATCAAACCATACCCACCACATAGGCATCTAGTCACCAATTCTCATCAATAAGAACACAAACGGACATACAAGTCCCCAATTACATGTGCCCCCACAATGAAAATCTCAGCAATCAAGCCACAGAATGAATCCGGCCTCAAGTCCTCCAGACTGGCCCATTACCAATATGCCAAAATCACATCTCATTTATGGAAGCCAGAAGCCGTCGATGCACAACTGATACCAGTTTCTCTCGTGAGCGCTCGAATACATGGAAGGAATTCAAGAGTTACGCTCTTCGCTGAATACAATGGATTCACATGACAAGAATTTTTTTTAAAATGTGAGATTTTCCTAAGGGTTCCGTAGCCGCACGAAGATAAGTAAAGACGTCTCCACACCGATCCGCAAGACTCTACTAAACCTGCTCATGACCGGTGAGTCTGATGTAACCTAACGCTCTAATACCAAACTGTCACGACCCCAAATCTAGGTCAGTCGTGATGGCGCCTATCGTGGAACTAGGCCATCCAAAACTACACTCAAGTCATAATAAGATTCCATTTACATCTTTACTATACTGGTAACCCATAAAGGTTTCCTTTAAACATTTACAAAACAGTTAAAGCTATACTGTTCATGGGAATCTACATAAAATATACAACTCAAACGAAAATAAATTCTATAATGGTAAGCAGGAGAGGGAGCAGGACTGCAGACGCATGCAGCTACCTCACAAACATCCGAGAATCTCTGGAACAGATAGACAGCTCACCCTACCCTAACACCTAGATCTGCACACAAGGAGCAGGGAGTAATGTGAGTACACCAACTCAGTAGTAATGAAAATAAATCAGGTCTGAGGAGCAAGAAACACATAAAATCAATGTCATCAAATCACAAGATGCGCAACCTTTCTTTCCAACAGTATAACATAGATATATGAAATCATCATGCCTTAAAACCAACTTCAGAAAAAAGTCCTTTGAAGAATGCATATTTTTCACAACTTCAAACCGAAAGATTTAGTATGAAAATGAAATGAATCATATAGAGCCCCCTCGGGCAAAACATATTTCATTAGTTTATAATGAAAGTAGTAAAATCATAAGTAGCCCCTCGGGCAAAACATGTATCATAATCAGCCCCTCGGGCATGCCTCACAGTCACTCATAATCAGTCACTCTGCACCTCACAGTCACTCAGGCCTCCGAATCACTCGTCACTCGTCACCGGCACTCGGCACTCAGCATCCTGTGCCCTCACTGGGGGTGTGTAAAGATTCCGGAGAGGCTCCTTCAACCCAGCGCTAATATCACTCAGCACCTCACTATCAGTCCCAAAGCCTCACTCAGCAGAACCACTCAAAAATCCCCTCGGGCGAATCAGTAAAATAGGGTTCTCGACCCAAAACATCATTTTTAAATCTCAAAGTAGTGTAATTCTAGACCCAAAACATCATTTTTAAATCTCAAAGTAGTGTAAATCAGGCTGAGTTTCCAAAATAGTAAGCATAATGTAGCTGAATGAAATCATCAATACATAGTGAGGAAAACAACAGTAAAAATCTCCTAAGGGGTCTAAACAGATCGACACAAGGCCCCAAATACCGCTTGTAGCCCAAATATTTCAACAAATCTTTAGAACACAATTTAACATAAGGTTTTGAGTAAAATATGCAACTCATCAGTTGCCGCCGAGAGGACCTAGTCCAATCCAAGAATCAGTACGCGCCACATACTCGTCATCCGATATGTGTGCCATTCTAAAATCAGTGGGAAATATGTAGTCCGGGGTTCCATACCTTCAGGACAAGATTTATAACCATTACTTACCTCCACCGGGCCACTACACTAGTCCGATATGCTCTTTCCCCTCAAATTGGCTCCCGATTGCTCTAAATCTAGCCAAAACCAGTTTAACATCATCAATATATATCAAAGGATCACAACCCAATTGAAAACTATCAAATTATACAAGAATCTTGAAATTCGGCCAACACCGAGCCCCGGGCCCACGTCTCGAAATATGATAAAATTTGCAGCATTATAATCCTCGTCCTCCCACGATTCTATACATACCAACAACACTAAAATCATACCACAATTTCCCACTCAAATCCTCAAAAGAAAAAATCCAATTCCCATGCACCCTTCTTCCCCAATTTTGGGTTTATTTCCAGCAATTTATGGTTTAATTACTTAGAAAACGACATATAAACGAGTTATGAAGTTCAAAACCTTACCTCCAAGTGATTCCCTTCAATTTCCTCTTCAAACCCTCTCAAATGTGCTCCCAACTCGTTCAACAATGGAGGAAAATGAACTACTCTCGCACAAATAGCCTTTTAAAATATTCTGCCCAGCCATTAAATTTTCTTCAGTGCGATCGCGACTCTTGGCACGCGATCGTGATGCACAGAACAACCAACCAATGCGATCGCAGACCAATACACGCGATCGCATAGAACAAAATGCATGCTCCACTCTTTTACTCTACGCGATCACAAACATCCTTCCGCGATCGAGTAGAAGGAAGCCAGAACCACACACCAGTAAAATTCTGCCCAGTTTTCAAGCCAAGAACTGGTCCGTTAATAACCCGAAACACACCCGAGGCCCTTGGGACCTCAACCAAACATACCAACATATCCCATAACATCATTCAAACTTAATCGAGCCTTCGAAACACCAAAAACGATGCAACAACACCAAAATCACATCAAATTCAAGCCTATGAACTTTGAAACTTCCAAATTTCGCCAACTACGCCGAAACCAACCGAAACACCTCTGATTGCCCTAAAATTTTGCAGACATATCCAAAATTACATTACGAACCTGCCCCAACTTCCGGAATTCCCATCCGATCCTGATAGCCTATTTTCCACTGCTTACCGAAAATCGCCAAAAAACTAACTTTCGCCAATTCAAGCCTAATTCTACACCGAACATCACCACTTCATTCCGAACACACTCCTAAGTACCAAATCACCTAAAAAAACCATCAGAGCCATAAAATCTGCATTTCAAGGTCGTTCACCAATAATTCAACTCTTAGTTGACTTTCTCAACTATTAGGCTACCTCGAGAGACCAAATGCCTCAATTCTCATCATGACCACTCTGAACCCGAACCAACCAGCCCAACACTCATAAATGAAGTTGAACCATATAAAATGAAGCAGAAACGGGGGAAACGGGGCTAAACTCTCAGAACAACCGGCCAGGTCGTTACAACTATGAAGTCGGACAATCTCACGGACATAGATATATTCTAGATGCTATGGAGAATAGGTTGTCATTATCGAATAAAATGAGTTAAATTGGTCAACATGTACACAATCACCTATATCGCATTAAATTTTATTGATTTCTTATCTCGTCCAATTTCACACCTCAAACCAAGGTTATGAAACGGTCGATTGCAATGATAGTACACAATAAGAGTCAGGTCGATTTCCACAGGAAGCTAAATATGGGAGTTAAGAGTATATATTCTAGTAGATGAGTTTGACTATCTTAATTTACACTTCCACAAATTTGGGTTGTTTCTATGTCTAATTTAAAACTAAGATTGAAAAGTTAAGAAATAAAACTAAGAGAATCATTTTTGTTGTTTTTAAAGTTTTGTAAAAAAGGAGGGGCTATGACCATCACCTAAGTGTTTTCCTAATAGCATATAAACCTTAAAGCTTGTTTTATTAATCGGGGTGAATTATAGGTACCGACTTTCAATTACCACTAGATACCTCTCATTCACAGTGTGATTTTACCCAATTTGGCTTTCTCAAGTCCTAATGGGTATTGCACAAAACAGTTGATAAAAGCTCAAGTCGGGTTATTACTATCTTTAGGTTGAACCCTTTAATTGGGATTATCAATCCCTCGATTGACCCAATTTCTTGTTAGCCATGTTTTCCTCGACTAAGTTTCTCTTTAGAGACTAAGTCTAATAGGCATGAACTAATATTTGCAACCATTAATTTCATAAATTAAAGCATGAACATTGCTAAATAATAAACACCCAACCATAAAAAAGCATTAACTTAAACATCCATAAGGTTTACACACTAGGGTTAGGTCACAACCCCAGTAAAAATCTAGCTACACTTGCTTGAGATTAAAGAAATAGAAGAAGAAATGATAAACTCATATTGTAAAATTAAAATGATAAAACCTATGACAAAATATCCCAAAACATTAAAAAACTACTAAAAGAAGCAAGGAGAAAGGGATACTGCAGCTGGTGATGTCAAAGTTGACCTAAATTTGTGAAACTCATCCATTTATACAGGGCTGGAAATTTCGAATAAAAATACTCTTCATGAGGTTTTGCGGCAACACAATTCGATGTGCGGTCCGCATATGTCTTCAACTTGTTAGGAACTGGAGGTTTGCTGCCCCATAATTCTAATCTGCAACCGCAAGGCATTCTTTTTGCAATCTGCAGAATTGTAACTGCGATAGCAACTTGATGTTCTGTGGTCCGCACTTTTACGTCTAATGCCGCACAATTCCTGTGCGGTCCACACTTCTGAGGGGCTTTGAAACATGGGAATTTTCAGATTCTCTGAACTTTGTTCCAAGCCCATCTTCTGCGGCTGCACAATTCATGTGCGGTCCGCACTTTGCTCAAAAGTCTGATGGACTTTCCTTCATCATCTGCGTCCGTAGACTAAATTCT
Source organism: Nicotiana knightiana (assembly GCA_005239525.1). Taxonomy (NCBI): domain Eukaryota; kingdom Viridiplantae; phylum Streptophyta; class Magnoliopsida; order Solanales; family Solanaceae; genus Nicotiana; species Nicotiana knightiana. The sequence goes on from ML388823.1 coordinate 37,996, forward strand.
AGGGTTCATACTTTGTAAATTTAAGTGCTTTTTATTGCCTTGAGTTTATATTACTTCTTTTTGAGTCGGATTTCATCTCGATAGTCCAAATTCCAACATTCCTAAAATTTTGCACATTACATGAGTTTCGGGAACACAATTAAAGGCTTTTGGACTAAAATAAAAGCTAAAAGGCGATAATATGTAGTCCAAATCCCCATTATCAAGTTTGTGGGAGCCCAACAATGAAATTCATGGTAACATGCTCGTATTTCCACTCGAGAATCTCAAGTCTCTGAAGCAAGTCGCTTGGCCGCTAATGCTCATACTGTAAAACCCCGTAAATTTGGCTTAGGTATGGACGTGTTAAATGAGTAGTAATGTTCCATCATAGACATGTGAAATTCCCTTGGGATGAGTATGGGTGGAAATATATTTTTTAGATTCAACATGGAGAGTGGGGTGCATAAGATTAGACAAAATCGACTAAGTTTACAAAAAGTTCCGTCTTACAACAGAATTTAGGGACAATGTGGAAGGAATTTGGGAAGACTCAAAATGCAAAATATGTAGGCCTTCGAAATAGCTTTGCAAAGACATATTTTGCAGCCTGAACGGATCTCTGTGAAAAATGTTATGTGTGTTTTACCGATCAGTGCGCAATATGCGTGCCCAGGTGCGCGTCGTAGGGTCACGTGCACGACCGCGCACTTGTGGCAGCGCTATTACCATTTTGCGTGGTCAGGTGTGCGGTGAGGCCTTCAGGTGCACGGGAGGTGCACTTCAGGGGTCATTTTAAAGCCCTAATTCGTCCCCCACACCCCCAAAACACAAACACTTGCTCTAGGAAGGGGAGCTCTCAAAAATCTAACTCCTTAAAGGTCCCTCCACCATCCAAGGTAAGTTCTAATGGTGATTCTAAGTTAATTTCGACTTCCCAAAATCTTCTTAACATGTGAACACCCTCCATATCATTAGATAATTGATTGGGACATCATTGTTGAGAAACGGAACCCTAGAACTTGAATTCAAGGGGATTGAACTTCTTAAAAGTAATGTCTTCACCATGTAATTGATTCTAACATTGGATTAATGGTTATAGACTCTAGTTCATGAAATATGAGTTGATGGGTTTGGTATAAAAGCATGAACGGTTAAAGGCTTGGGTTGTTGATTGTTGATTATTGCTTAAGGATGTTTTTTACCTTATGGGTGATAAACAATGATTAGATTATAAACATTTGAGACTTTAAAATTTATCTAGGTGCAAGAGAGTGTAGAAACACCATTAATAAGGACTATGAAGCTTTATGCTCCCAAGTGTTTGATAAAATGCCTAAGTGACCAAAACATGACTATTGTTGCTAATCTTGAATAGGTTTGACTTGTATTGATATAGATTAAAGTTGAAAGGGTTGGAGAATGTTGTATTATGCTCAAGAACATGAAGTTAATATATGCGAGGATAACTATTTATGTCTGGGAATGTTAATGATTCTCCCTACACTATGTTTCTTTTACCGCGTTAGTAATTGCCTCAAAAATATAGTTAAGACTAGTTCCTTGAATAGTAGCAAAACTTATATTCTATAGCTTCGTAACTCATTCATGACTTTCATTAAGAACGTTTTGAAATTAGTCTGTAATCAGTATAGACTTGGTTTTGATGCCCATGAGTCTCAGTCTAGATTACCAGTATGTCATAAATAGTTGAAGTTTCAGTTTTCATAACCAGTTCATGAATACATGTCTCAGTCTAGTTCTATTCAGCATTTGAGTATCATGTAACTCAATATGATTCAGTATTTCAGCATCATGTATTGCAGTATGATTCTCAGTTCCTGATATTAAATCCTTGAATGTTGAACCCCTTATTTAGGCCTAAGGGCGCAGTTTATGCTTACTGCATCTTTGGACCTGAGGCCGCATTTATGTATGCGTATACTTGGGCTCGAGGCCGCAGTTTGTGCACATATATATTGGGCCTGAGGCCATAATTTATTTATTCAGATAAACAGGTGGTTCATCATTCAAAAGATGGAGTATTCATATCCTTACTTCCTTTGTTCAGCTCAGTTATCGTTTTAGTTATCAATTATTAGTTATCATTATCATTTTAGTGTTCAGTTATTAGTTATCAGCTATCAATTATCATTTTAATTTCAGTTTCAATAGTTATTATTTCAGTTATCAATTAACAATTCGCAGTCATCAGCTTAGTTTCAGTTTCAGTATTTATAATTCTTTTTTAATTTGCTTTACATACCAGTGCAACTCAAATATATTGACGTCCCTTTTTTGCCCGGGGCCTGCATCTCGTGATGCTGGCAGTGATTTACAGGTTGACGACTCAAAGCTCTAGGATTCTAGCACCAGCTATTTGGTGATCCCTAGTTGTTTCGGGGCATTATCATTACCTTATAGTCTTCAGTATTTTCAGACAGTCAGTGTTTTCAGTACTTTTTAGGCTATATAGACTAGAGTAACAGTTAGACAATCAAATGCATTTAAGGTTAAGCAATGTTGCTACATATATGTTTCAGACTTATATTTGTGTTTCCGCATTTGATTTATATCATTTAGACTTTCATTATATCAGCATTTGTTAGTTTATCTTCCCCATTCAGTATGTTATGATATCACATATTGATTCAACCAGCCAGTTGGCTCACTTGGTCACATGTAGTCAGGCGCCGAATTCTGTGTTACGTCCAGGCCCATGTTCGGGGCGTGAAAAATATTGGTAGAAGAGCACTAGGTTCAAGAGTCCTAGGGAGTCAATAAAGTTGTGTCCAGTGCATTTTCCTTTATCTGTGTGTGCTGGCCACTCATATAAACGATTAACTACCAAGACATCTAGGATTGTCTCATTTCTTTCTACTCTAGATCGTGCCATGAAGCTTAGAGCATTAGGTACCCTTCTCTTCCTATCAAATTCCAGACGTATCGAATACCCAAGCGATGGGCAAGAAAAATCCAAGGTTCTAGAAAGGATGATTTCCCATTAGGGTAATGGAGTACATGTTAGTAACAAATGAGGCTTGAGAGGGTGTTGGAAGTGGGATGCAAATGGATAGTAGTATATATCAGATCATAACCTTACTAGAAAGCACGAAAGTTGTTATTACGTTTTATCGTCACCAGTTTACCTCAGTTACCAGTTATACAGTCTTTCAGTTAACAAGTTTATGGTTATTTAGTATGCTAGTTACCAGTTATTCAGTTACCATATCTCCAATTTTCAGTGTATCAAAATGCTGGTGACTGGTGAGTATACAGTGATGCCTATGGGTGCTAAAAGAAAATGTAAGTAACAGTCATTATAGCAAAAAATTCGCATATTTTAGGTCTGGATTAAGACCAAGACTCACTGAATGGCGCACGAAGTTATCTATCTGAGGATGGTATACTTCGAAGGATATGTTTGTGCATGGTAGTGTATTCATATGTGTTTCACCTCCCAGAACAACTTCATTTAATTCTTGGAAATGGAGCCACAAGTTGGATGATGGTAGTTCAGATGTCAGACCCTAACATTGGTCACCCTATAGTTTTTGACAGAAAAGAGCCTAAGGGCAAAATATCTAGGAGTCAGGAACGAATGTTTTTATCAGAGTTGTATTTTTCGCACGACTCATGTATATGACTAAGAAGACATGATGTCCGAAATGAGAACCAAGAGCAGCCCATATTGAATTTGCAGGAATGATTTTAAGTTGTTTAGATTTATTCAAATCAGAACTAGAAAGTACTATGTTAGTGAATTTGTATAATAAGTGGCTATTATTTTGAGATAAAAGATATAACAGTTCCCGTTCAAATGATGTGACTATGTGTTTAGGAAGGAGTTTTATAGTCTGAAGTGATTTTGAAGTGTATAGAATGTTTGGGGTTAGATATTCCAATTTCGTTTAAGATAGATGAACTTTCCCTAAGTGTGATCCATGTACATAGTTCAAAAAAAAAAATAGTATAAGATCTTGCAATAGGGCCGAATGATGAGGGAAGTTAGGTATAATCTTATGCTTCACTTTAGTTATTCAAAGCAGTAGAAGAAAATATGATGCTAGCAGGTGGTTAGTAAAAAGATATTAAGTTTTGAGTAGATACAACAAAGTATCAATTTCAGCATAGCTAGTAGGAGTACAATTTGATTTACTTAGTAAAGTTTAAACTAGTGAGTGGGTGACAGTTTAAAACACCGAACACTTGTTAGAGCCCAAAAATTTTAAGTTAAACCTGAAGTACAGTGGCAGTGGGGAAAAAATCAGCTAGGACTCAAAGAGCAAACTATAGAAGAATAGCCTTTAGGAATTATCGAAATGTGGTTTCTCGAAGATTGACATTGTGAGATGAGTTAAATTATTAAGATTGTGTATGATATTTATGAATATATTAGTTTTCCGTTAAGTGCATAATTTAGTTTTTTCCTAGTAAGAAAGATTTCTGTAATGTAAGTTGGAAGATGAGTCGTCATTGACATAGAGAGCAAAGAATTGAAGAAAATAAGGAATGTTATTTGGATCCCAACAAAAACAGAAGGATCCGCAAGTATAATACATTTTGCTAAGGGGTGATATGAAAATTTTTAGTATGTCCAGTTAGAGATTCCAAACTCGAATAATTAGCATGGGATATGAAATAGAAAATCAGTTCGGTAATGTCGGAAAATTGTATAATTACCACAAGGAATATGTCGAGCATGTGACACAAAGTAAGTAGAATGATCACCGATCTTAGTTATTAATGATAAAGTGATCACATAAAAGTTATAAATCATTCTTATTTATGAGTTATGAGGGTAGTGCCATTGCACGAGACTCTCAAATTTAGAGTACATGTCAAAGACTTAGTCCACAACAATATTATAAGTGTTTTCAAGAAGTTCTTAAGAAGACAATCAAGTATGGGAAGTATAACTCATGATTGAGGTAGATAAGAGAACGCTGGTGAAAGAAGTTCACCGCTTAGCTAGCTAGGAGTTCAATTTGCATACTCCAAAGATAGTAGAGTTGTTGTCTCGAATATGACTTGTTCCTCCTTAGTAGCCAAAGTGAAGGAGAAATATTTTGATGGTCCCTACTTGTTGTATATGAAAGAGGGGATTCATAGGCATAAGATGAAAGATTTTAAACAAGGGGAAATGATAGTACTTTGAGGTACTACGATAGGTTGCGTGTTCTAAACATAGATGGATTCTATCCACCCAGGTTCCCCAAAGATGTATCGTGATCTCAAAGAGGTTTATTGGTGGAATGGCACACACGAAAAATAAATAAATAAAAGAGAGAGAGAGAGAGAGAGAGAATGTCACAAACTTTGTGGCCAAGGGTCTCACGTACCAGCAAATGAAAGTCGAGCAACAGAAAGCACAGTGGTTTACAATAGTTTACACATATTTTTGAGTGGATATGGTAAATATGGAATTTAACAAGATTATTTTGCTCATCTTAAAAGCATCATTTGATTGGGTGATTGTAAATTGACTTACCAAGTCAGCACACTTCTTTCCAGTTAAAGACTACATATTCAGTAGAAGATTATACCAAGTTATACATTCTGGAAATTGTCTGATTGCATGGGACTCCGTGGTTCGTCATTTCGGACTGTGGTGCTCAGTTTACAATGAACTTTTAGAAGTCATTTAAGAAAGGAGTAGGCACAAGTTTTCCATCCTCAGAAAGATGGACATGCAGAGCGCATTATTCAAACACTTGAATCCTTGATTTTAAAGGAAATTAGGATGATCACATACCTCGCATTGAGTTGTCTAATAATAACACCTACCATTCTAGTATCAAGATGGCACCGAGCGAGATATGAGCGGAGGTGTAGATCGACAATTGGTTGGTTCAAAGTTGGTGAAGCAGAGTTGTTGGGACCAAATTTGTTCTATCAGACTATGGAGTAAGTCAAGTTGATTCAAAAGTGTATGAAGACGGCTAAAAGCCACCAAAAGACCTATTCAGACATGTGATGTCATGACCCGAAATCCAACACAGCTCGTGATGGCGCCCAACACCGGAGTCAGGCAAGTCAAAACATTAATTAGTTGAAATAACTTTCCAGTTTTTGAAAATCATTTCCTTTCACTTTATTAAATATCAACCAAATAAAAACATGTTAGTTAAAACAAGGGTTTGAATACTACACCATAACAAATATAACCCAACACATCCCAACCTACTCCAGAACCTGGTGTCACAAGTACACGAGAATAAACAACAAAGTACACTTCCCTTTTTCCCAAATACATGTCAGGCCAATATCAATAAAACCGTAAAAAATAGTCATGCGCACACAAGGATAAGACAACCCGCCGGAGTCGAAGGAATATCTAATCATTGAATAAGCATAAAGCTTCCCTCTCTCACGAATCATACCTGCGACTCGGGTGCTGACACATTTATACCAAATTACCATAAAGCTTCTCTCGATCGCGAATCATACCTGCTATTCGAGTGCTGACACAATTATACTGAATATTACAAAGCTTCCCCCACTCGCGAATCATACCTGCGACTCGGGTGCTGACACATTTATACCAAATTACCATAAAGCTTCTCTCGATCGCGAATCATACCTGCGACTCGGGTGCTGACACATTTATACCAAATTACCATAAATTTTCCCTCGATCGCGAATCATACCTGCGATTCGAGTGCTGACACACTTATACTGTATATTATAAAGCTTCCCCCGCTCGCGAATCATACCTGGGACTCGGGTGCTGACACATTTATACAAAATTACAATAAAGCATCCCTCGACCACGAATCATATATGCGATTCGAGTGCTGACACACTTATACTGAATATTATAAAGCTTCCCCCGCTCGCGAATCATACCTGCGATTCGAGTGCTGACACACTTATACTGAATATTATAAAGCTTCCCCCGCTCGCGAATCATACCTGCTACACGGGTGCTGACACAATTATACCAAATCACCATAAAGCTTCCCTCGATCGCGAATCATACCTGCGATTCGAGTGCTGACACACTTATACTGAATGTTATAAAGCTTCCCCCGCTCGTGAATTATAAAGCTTCCCCCGCTCGTGAATCATACCTGCGACTCAGGTACTGACACATTTCCACACATTAAATCCGTATTTTATCAAGAAAGAGTTTTCTCAGGAAAGTGGAAAAATTCTTATTAAAAGAAACATGAAATATAGGTTTTGAAATCATTTGTTTTTTAAACTCATTTGTCAAGATTAATGACATTCCACGATACAACCTAGTCCAGGTACACAAATATCCATAGAGAGATAAATTCTCCTTTTAGAAGATTAACAAGATGAACTCTAGTTTTCTTTTATGTATTCAATTACGTCTTCGATTATATTAGATGTTTAATATTACAGGCAGGATTACAGGTATAACACGTAAGGCATTCTAGTGGGCCGTGGAATACCCGGACATGACATAATAGTACTTCGCACGGACTCCCGTCACCTCGTACAGACATAGCCCCCGAAGATAATAGCATGTATTGAATTAATTCACCTAGGGGGACGATTCCCCCTCACAAAGTTATAAAGGAGACTTACCTCGCTCCGAAATTCCAACACTGGCTTCCAAGCCCTTCCGGCGACTCCAACAGACGCATAACGCTCCGAAATTGCCACATAACGGCAAAGCAATGAAAATTCATCCTAATACTCACAACAAATTCAGATTATATACTTTCCCAACCCAGCTCAGAGAAATGACCAAAATTCCCTCGGGCCCACGTGCCTGAAAATCCAAAATTCTTGAAGATACATGCTACCCATAGCTCTACTAGTTCAATCATGCAATTTATTCTACATTCAGTACTCAAATTCGTGGCTAAATTCCAAATTTACATCTTCTAGGTTTCTTAAAAAATTTCCCAAATTCCTACCAATTTGCATGCCTAATCCACGCATATAATCTTGTATTCATCTAACAAACGGAAGGAGTTTACTTACCTTGATGCCTCATGAGAATCCCCCTTGAAATGCTCTCCAAATATCGCCCATGACATTGAAAATGGGTGAGAAATGACATAAACCCGTCTTTAAAACATTCTGCCCAGGCCTCTTTCGCACATGCGATCCAATGGCCGTTCCTACGGCTCCGCACCTACAGAAATTCCACCGCAGTTGCAGCTCTGACTTGACATAGCAAATTCCGGCTCCTGCGATCCCCTCTTCGCACCTGCGATTCCGCAGGTGCGACCAATCTTCCGCACCTGCGGCCTCCTCAGCTCCAGCCCCAATCTCGCACCGACGCCCTTAGCCGCACCTGCATTCAAAGCCTCGCGGGTGCAATTTCACGAGATGACAGCAAGCTTCAACCCTTTTTCCAACTTCAACTTTGATCCGTTAACCACCCGGAATCCACCCGAGGCCCCCGGGGTCCCGTCCAACCATGCCAACCTATCCCAAAACATATCGCGGACTTGATTGAAGCCTCAAATCACATTAAACAACATTGAAAGGACGAATCTCCCTCCAATTCAAATCATCAAGAACTTGAAATTCCAAACTTCCACATTCGATGTCGAAACCCGTCAAATCACCTCCGATTGACCCAAAATTTTGCATACAGTCATATTCAACAGTATGGACCTGCTCCAACTTTCGGAATCGCATTCCGACCACGATATAAAAATTCCCACTTCAGGTCGAATTCTTCAAAAACCTTCAAATTTCTATCTTTAGCCAAATGACCCCAAAATGGCCTACGGACATCCAAACTAACTTCCTATTGCGCTCCAAATTCCATAATCACCATATAGAGCTATTCCCAGACTCGAAATCCCATACGGACACCACCCTCACTGATATGCACTTCAAGCCCAAATTCATGAAATCCTTCTAAAATGCTAACTTCCACAATATATGCCGAAGCGCTCCGGGGTTATCCAAACCCTGAGCCGGACATACATCCAAGTCCGAAATCATCATACGAACTTGCTGGAACCTTCTAATCCTTATCCGGAGGTTGTTTACTCAAAATTCCAATCTTAGTTGATTTCTCCAACTTGAGGGTTCTGAAATAAGAATTTTCTATCCAAGCCAATTCTAAACTTCCTGGAATTCAATTCCGACCACGCCCACGGGTCATAATACCTGAAACGAAGTTGCTCACGACTTCTAACCGCTGAACGAAAGGTCGGGTCGTTACATTCTCCCCCACTTAAATCGACGTTCGTCCTCGAACGTGCCAAGAACTGCTCTGGAGTTATGTGAAATCACTATTTAACACCTCGAGCACCTGCCCGTGCTACCACAACCCAGTTGAGCACATTAGCTTGATCATACCTGAAGATTTTTTCTCTTATCGATACAATAAGCTCAAAATTCATTCATACACCTGAAATTTCTCTAGCCAGACCTAGTTCCAATATATAAGTACTGCATCAACTAGCACATGATATACCAGATCATAACTGCATACCCTTGTTGAATCGGCACCATGCACCGCATAACTCATCATCTGACCACAATGACGCTCCCGGAACCTTAGTAGCCAAGGTCCACGAATCTGATGCTCCCAATGCACCTCATAACAAATATACATACACTCTGCTATAATGTTGGCGGTACCACCACAATGGATGATATGTGCAGAAATTCATACTCAACTTCAGAGTTAAAAAATCCTTGAATACCTCATCTTGACTAGAATCATCACTTCATTATGAACCTGAATAATGGTATTTGTTCTTTAATATACATTTCACGTAACCTCATTGCTCTGATCCCTGATCCGATAATCTCGTCTCACCCAGTATGAACTGATTAGACAAAAAATCACCCCAAACATGGCCAACAGCCTCACATGATACCACATCGCGCCAATAGACCATAACTCGAACATGATAATAAGAAATGACTCAGGACGGAACTATTCAGCTCACGCAACTAATATGAATTCTTACCAGAAAATAGAAAATAAAACACAAGAAAATAAATAAATATTAACCATTCTCATCATCACCCTGTTGCGGCGTGCAACCCAATCCGAATAACATACCCGTGGCGGCATGCCACCCGATCCCATCATAAAACTCACATAAGGAAATATACGCGGAGCTGAATCGCTCACTATTACAAATTACTGAATATCGATCACAAGCGCACTAAGTGCATAATACCATCCCAGGGAGACTGATAGAGACGTATGCAAAAAAACTCAAGCACAACTGAGGTGCGATATATATATACACTCTGGATTTCAAGAGCTATCCTGCTCACATAACATCCACACTACGCGGGACCTCAACACATAAGAAATTATCAAAGCCGTTTCACAACTCACACGGCACAATCACAATAACACATGAATTTGACGAAGACAGAACAACACCCATTGTTCTAATACCTTTCCATGAAAAGCGCTCTACTGAAAGGAACATGTCTGGCTCATACGGAGTCCATAATCATATTTAAATCCATCCACAACATCGAGCAACCTTACTCGCACCAACTAAGCTAATAGCTTTTACCTGGGTCCATATTAACCCACCTCCTATCATAATACACGAGAACAACCATTATCACCGGGATTAATACCCCATAATCCATAATCAACTGAACTGAACGCCCTTAAGGCGTAAATTCTTAATTAAGAAATATTGCACTTCTTTATACTCAGTCCAAATCTAAAATCCATCAAGTGACTACATGTCACACTTTATACAACCTTTTCGCGGTCATGCGTCCACGACCTTCCACACAAGGCAACAAGTCTGCCAATCTATAATGCCAACCACACTAAGGCCTCAGAAAACATCAAGAACCCATGACCACTGTACAAACCCTCTTTCACCGAATATCAATCTCAGGTGACACTGAAGATAACACCATCTTACTCTAAACTTTCAAATCACTTTGTCTTGCTCTTCCGAGCTCTTGACATCCTTATAAACATCAGACCTCAATCTTGATTCTTACTCCCAGTTACATACTGCTTCCCGCACCTAACATACTAACATGAGGTAGCGCAAGAATTCCATCATAACTTCCGAACCACCAATAGGGTGAACACTTCATCATATAGAAAAATTTTACTTGGCTCAATTCAAGAATACCATCTCAACACACGAGTGAATTCCCATTATCACCCAATCATGCAAATCGTTAAGTAGTAGTCTATACCACCATAACCCTTCCGGGGTCCACCTACACCTGACAGACCATAGCACTCAAATGCTCCCACATGAGATCCGTTACGACGGCCGACAAGTCCCGCACACACCGGCACAAAGCACATGCATAATTAATTCACATCAAAGGAACCGATCAATGCCGCAAATGTGCCATTTTAACCATGGCTAATCTATATATCTTTTGTTAATCATCTTCAGCTGCCTCAGGAATAATAACAACTTCCTTCAACCCATAGCAAACTCAACCCTCACTCATCCCGTGTGACCTTGACTCACGAGACTATGCTGCCCAAATCACGCAACGCGTCTCATACCGTTCTGATAATCCTTCTACAATCAAGAGTTCATTTCTCTCACTCCTCCGGTGATATCCTGCATGCTGAAACACATCAAAGAATATTCCACCCATCCTTCTTTTTCTCAAAAATTACTCTATAAAAGCTCGACTCTCGATCATACTATTGCCTGAACCCTTAACGCCGCATTCTTAACTTTTGAAGTCACTAGAATTGCTATTGAGAGTCACTCACTCTGACTGGCCCCCAATACAATCAGCTCCAAGGCTCTCCTATCACAAGAACACCTATTTCAAGGAAACACGTGACTGAGTCACTATCCTTAAAACTCGTCAATGCCTTAAGCCTAAATCCTGAATCTTCCAAAGCCTAACACTGGCCCGGCAGGGCCAACTTTTACTCATATTCATCAAACCCCACGCACAATCACCATTTTACTCCTTTCCCTTAGCTGAAATAACTTGCTAACATGCCGACAATCCGGGGCCCTATGCGAAGACAACCCAACTGCAGATGGTGGGACTCCCCCACTTTGCGACTGCTCGACTTCCGCTTCTTACACCTGGCCTCCTAGAAATAGAACCACCGCCTAGCCTTACTTTAGGACCGTTCTTTGTACTCTCAAACCAGCATATCACCATGACTTCACCCTATCCGAAGATCATATTTCTCTAACACATTTCATCCGATCAATGACGACGACTACACGTCACAGGTACATATCCCACCTCACTTGAAGACGCCAAGTCTTACTACCTTATCAACCCTAACCGGACCATTCATAACCCAAATTCTCTTCCCCTGCCGACACAAAATCACTTAAATCTCGAAATCAAACTCTGAGAAGACCTCCCTTCAAACCATTCATCACCCTCAACATACGGGCAAGCATTCAATCATCCTAACGACACCGCATGACAATCAATTTCAAATATCATCACAACCCGAGAACAGCCTTAAGGCTCCTAGAAACACAGCTACTGAGCTGAAATAAATATGACCCTTTTGCAGGGCCATAACAACAGCCACGACCAATTACACATGGAAGCATCTCGGATTACATTCGTAGTACCATTTCTATTCCTCAGGTTCTTGATCCATAGCAAGCCTTCGCGACACGTAAGATTGAGTAGGAATGAACATAGGCATAAGCCTCAAGGGAATCAACTCGTACGATGAAGAATCAAGAAGGGATGTACTCCTACCAGTCCTGTAGCCTCTCGAAGATAAGTACATACGTCTCCGTACAGATCCGCAAGACTCTACTAGGCTTGCTCATGACTCGTGAGACCTACGGGAACCTAGCGCACTGATACCATGTTGTCACGATGCGAAATCCAACACAAGTTGTGATGGCGCCCAACACCGGAGTCAGGCAAGACGAAATATTAATTAGATGAAATAACTTTTTGATTTTTGACATTTAGGAAAAACAGTTCCTTTTACTATATTACATATCAACCAAATAAAAACATGTTAGTTAATAAAAGGGTTTGAATAATACACCATAACAAATATACAACCTACTCCAGAACCTGCTGTCACAAGTACAAGAGAAATTTCTAAGAATTTATACAAATCATTACAAAGCCTGTCTGAAATACAAATATATGATAGTTAAAACAAAAATAAATACAGTACGAGGGAGACTCTGTCAGCTGCAATCGACTCAGGATGATGCAGCTCGCCTAAGTCTCTAAATCCTCCAATCACTATGAAGGTACCTGTGCAATAAAAATGCACAGCAAGTGTAGCATGAGTACAAAAAACAATGTGTACTCAGTAAGTCACCCGCCTAACCTCAAAGAGGTAGTGAGGAGAGGTCACATTAGACACTCACTAGGGTCCAACAATATAATTTATGACAGAATATGGTGAAATACAGTAGACATGTAAGACAGTGAGCAGCGAATACGTATCAAGTACAGAAATCCAGGTAACTACCGAGAATAAACAACAAAGTACACTTCCCTTTTTCCCAAATACATGTCAGGCCAATATCAATAAACCGTACCAAATAGTCATGTGTACACAAGGATAAGACAATCGGCCGGAGTCGAAGGAATATCAAATCACTGAATAGGCGTAAAGCTTCCTCGCTCGCGAATCATACCTGTGACTCGGGTGCTGACACATTTATACCAAATTACCATAAAGCTTCCCTCAATCGCGAATCATACCTGCGATTCGAGTGCTAACACAATTATACTGAATATTATAAAGCTTCCCCCGCTTGCGAATCATACCTGGGACTCGGGTGCTGACACATTTATACCAAATTACCATAAACCTTCCCTCGATCGCGAACCATACCTGCGATTCGAGTGCTGACACACTTATGCTGAATATTATAAAGCTTTCCCCACTCGCGAATCATACCTGTGACTCGGGTGCTGACACATTTATACCAAATCACCATAAAGCTTCCCTCGATTGAAAATCATACATGCGATTCGAGTGCTGACACACTTATACTAAATATTATAAAGCTTCCCCCGCTCGCGAATCATACCTGCGACTCGGGTGCTGACACATTTATACCAAATTACCATAAACCTTCCCTCAATCGCGAATCATACCTGTGATTCGAGTGCTGACACACTTATACTAAATATTATAAAGCTTCCCCCGCTCGCAAATCATACATGCGACTCGGGTGCTGACACATTTCCACTCATTAAATCCGTATTTTATCAAGAAAATAGTTTCTCAAGAAAGTGGAAAAATCTTTATTTAAAGAAACATAAAATATAGGTTTTGAAATCATTTGTTTTTTAAACTCATTTGTCAAGCTTAATGACATTCCACGATACAACCTAGTCCAGGTACCAAAATATCCATAGACATATAGATTCTCCTTTTAGAAGATTAACAATATGAACTCTGGTTTTCTCTTACGTATTCAATTATGTCTTCCATTATATTAGCAATTTAATATTAAAGGCAGGATTACAGGTATAACATGTAAGGCATGCTAGTGGGTCCTAGACTACCTGGACATGGAGTAATAGTAGCTACGCACGGATGCACAATGCTCCGAAGCTACCACATAATGGCAAAGAAATGAACATTCATCCTAATACTCACAACAAATTCAGATTATATATTTTCCCAAGCCCGTTCGGAGAAATGACCAAAATGCCCTCGGGCTCACGTGCCCGGAAATCTGAAGTTCTTGAAGATACATGCTACCCATAGCCCTACTAGTTCAATCATGCAATTTACTCTACATTCTGTACTCAAATTCGTGGCTAAATTCCAAATTTACATCTTCTAGGTTTCTTCAAAAAATTTCCATATTCCTACATATTTCCATGCCTAATCCACGTTTATAATCTTGTATTCATCTAACGAACGGAAGGACTTTACTTACCTTAATGCCTGACGAGAATCCCCCTTGAAATGTTCTCCAAAAATCACCCATGACAATGAAAAATGGGTGAGAAATGACATAAACTCGTCTTTAAAATATTCTGCCCAGGCCTCTTTCGCACATGTGCCTCCGCACCTGCGGAAATTCCATCGTAGGTGCGGCTCTGACTTGACCCAGCAAATTCCTACTCCTGCGATCCCCTCTTCGCACATGCGATTCCGCAGATGCGACCAATCTTCTTCACCTACGGCCTCCTCAGCTCCAGCGCCAATCTCGCACTTGCAACGCGCTTAGCCGCACCTGTGGCTACACACCTGCGGTCAAAGCCTCGCAGGTGCGATTTCACCAGATGACAGCAAGCTTCAGCCCTTTTTCCAACTTCAACTTTGATCCGTTAACCACCCGGAATCCACCCGAGGCCCCTGGGGCCCCGTCCAATCATGCCAAACTATCCCAAAACATAACACGGACTTGCTCGAAGCCTCCAATCACATAAAACAACATTAAATCGATGAATCGCTCTCCAATCTAAATCTTTACGAACATGAAATTCCAAACTTCCTCATTCGATGCTGAAACCCTTCAAATCACCTCCGAATGACCCCAAATTTAGCACAAAGGTCATATTCAACATTATGGACCTGCTCCAACTTTCAGAATCGCATTCCGATCACGATATCAAAATTCCCACTTCTGGTCGAATTCTTCAAAATTCTTCAAATTTCTATCTTTAGCCAAATGACCCCAAAATGACCTACGGACATCCAAATTCACTTCCTATCGTGCTCCCAATTCCAGATTCACCATACAGAGCTATTCCCAGACCTGGAATACCATACGAATATCACCCTCAGTGATATGCACTTCAAGCCCAAATTCATGAAATCCTTCTAAAATGCTAACTTCCACAATTTACGCCGAAGCGCTCCCGAGTTATCCAAACCCCAAGTCGGACATACATCCAAGTCTAAAATCATCATACGAACCTGCTGGAACCTTCAAATCCTGATTCGGGGGTCGTTTGCTCAAACTTCCAATCTTAGTTGATTTCTGCAACTTGAGGCTTCTCAAATGAGAATTTTCTTTCCAACTCAATTCTAAACTTCCTGGAATTCAATTCCGACCACGCCCACGGGTCATAATACCTGAAATGAAGCTGCTCACGACTTGAAACCATTGAACGACGCACTAGAGCTCAAAACGGCCAGTCGGGTCGTTACATGTGACATAGAGGCCTAGAGTTTCAAGTTGATGATTGGGTGTTTCTGAAAGTTTCGCCTATGAAAGGCGTTATGAGATTTTGGAAGAAAGGGAAGCATAGTCCTTGCTATATTGGGCCATATAGAATCTTGCGAAGGATCGGTCAATTAGCTTATGAGTTGGAGTTTCAACTAGAATTAGTGGTGGTACAACCAGTATTTCATGTGTCATGTTATAACATTCAAGTTTCCAGTACTCAGATACTCATGTCAGTTCAGTACTCAGATACTCGTGTTAGTTCAATACTCAATTACTCATGTTAGTTCAATACTCAACTACTCATGTCAGTCCAATACTAAGATATTCATGTCATCTTAGTTCTTAGATAATGATGTTAGTTCAATACTCAAATATTCGTGCTACTTCAATATTCATATGTCCAGCACAATAGTTCAGTATTCACGTATCCATGGATGACCAATATTCAGTGAATGCAGTAGTCATTCAGTTCAGTATCTCAACAGTTAAGTAATCATGTATTTATTCAGTTTAGTATGTAAGTGTTAATGAAATTTCATGTTCCCTCAAGAACCGTTTAAGGTCTGGAGTTAACTGAAGTTACATCCAGGACAAGCATTCGACGATGAATGATCCCAAGGGGGATATAATGTAACACCTGGTAAATTTGTCTTAGGTATGGACGTGTTAAATGAGTAGTAATTTTACATTTTAGACATGTGAAGTTCCCCTGGGATTAGTATGGGTAGAAATAGTTGTTTTAGAATCAAGATGGAGAGTGAGGTGCATAAGATTAGATAAAATTGACTAAGTTTACAAAAGGTCCGTCTTCCACCAGGATTTAGTGAAAATATGTAAAGACTTAGGGAAATCTCAAAATAAGAAAGTTTTAGGCCTTTGAAGTATCTTTCCAACAATTTATTGTGGAGCATGAACGGACATCTGTGCAAATGGTTATGTTCGATTTACAGAGCAGTGCACAATATGCACGGCTAGGTGCGCGCCCGTAGGGTCACGTGCACTGTTGCGCACTTGTAGAAGTGCTACTGCCATTTTGGTAGTCACGTGCGTGGTCATGCCTTCAGGTGCATGGGGGAGCACTTGGGGGGTCATTTTAAAGTCCTACTTCGTCCCCCATACCCCAAAACACAAAAACTTACTCTAGGAAGGGGAGCTCTCAAAAACATAACTCCTTAAAGGTTTCTCCGCTATCCAAGGTAAGTTCTAATGGTGATTCTAAGTTAATTTCAATTTCTCAACATCTTATTAACATGGGTAAACCCCCCATATCGTTAGATATTTGATAGGGAAATCATTGTTGAGATAAAGAACCCTAAACTAGAATTCAAGGGGAATGAACTTCGGAAAGGTAATGTCTTCACCCTCTAATTGATTCTAACATTAGATTAATGATTATAGACTCTAGTTCATGAGATATGAGATGATGGGTTTGATAGAAAAGCATGAATGGTTCTAGGTTTGGGTTTTTGATTGTTGATTATTTGTGGGCGATGAATAATGTTGTTAATTATGACCATTTGAGACTTTAGAATATTCACGGCTTAAACCATCGGCCGCGACAGGCACCCGTAACCTTACTCAAAAGAGTACCAACGTAATGTATATTTCTTATTACATCATCATGGATAAGTGGGCCAGAAGGGGCGTCATGAGATAACCAGAGTAAACATGAGAGCATACCCACATAGAATGACCCATCCTGATATAGAAACCCATACCTGTGATATACGGGCCTATAAGGCCAACATGATCCTTCATATACTCAAAACATAGGTCGACAAGGACATACAAGTATCCGTATATATGACATATGTCTATAAGCCTCTAAGAGTACATACTTATCATGAAGGTCGGGACAGGGCCCCACCATACCAAACAATACATGTCTAAATCTAACTGACCAAACAAGCAACTCCGGAGCAAATGGAACACACCAACATCCTCCGCTGAGCTGATAGCCTACTTGGAAGACTCTCGACCTGTCTATCCACAGTTGTGTGCATGAAATGCAGTGTCCCCAAGAAAAAGGGACGTCAGTACAAATAATGTACCGAGTATGTAAGGAATGAAAATAAGTAAACAATAGACATGAGAGAAACATGAAGTAGAAGACTCGACATGTAAGTCTGAATAACTTTGTAAATCATGAAATACTCATAGTGTCATGCATATGCATATGAATGCCATGTCGTGCATAGGTACATGTGTTCATAACCATCAAGCATGTGAGGTTATCCCACCACATCATCTCGGTCACTGTGGGCAAAATCATCAACGTATACCAGTTGATCAGGTGGTGATGCGTATATAACACCGTAACTTTTTCCCATATCCCATATACATATATATACACATATAAATACGCGTATATAATGCCATCTGGTCATGGGTCAGTGTACATGTATAAATGAATGCAATTTATGATAAGTACATCAATAAAATCTCTCGGAACGTCATAAGACCATTATGTCTCTGGTTAATATCATGAAATAAACATTATCAACATACGTATTTTCTGAGACCCATGAACAGACGATAGAATAATAAGACATATGAGAATCAAGAACATAGGAACCTCTAGTATTTTTATGAATAGAGTCATTTAGGGAAGTTGTGCATTTGCTCATGTTGTTTGTATCGTAAGAATCATGCCAAAAAGAAAGGAGGGATAGCCTTAACATACCTTAGCCGATTCTCTTGAAGATCCCTCTAACACGTGTCTTCTGCAAAAATACGGAACCGCAGATCGAAGTAGGGGAAAGTCCGTATGATATTCTTTGAGAAATATTGCACCATACTCCCTTAGAATCGCAAAATCTCGTTGCTATAACCTTATATAGTATAATTTCGTATGAAGATTCCTTGGATGGATTTCCGTTACGTCTGTAGATGAGATTAAGCATCTCAAATTTGTGCTTCAGTGAGGCTTTTATATTAGCGAGTGTGGGCCCCACTTTTGGGGACTAGTCTTTCCCAAAGACCCCTTAATGTGCCACCTATCCTAATGACTTAAGAGTCACTTAATCAGTTTTGTTATTCTTCCACATTTGCTTCAAGAATTTATCCAAAATATAATCCAAAATATCTTAAATAAATTACCAATTTCCTAATTAACTTGGAAACTCCCCACTAATCCAACAATTAACCAATTACTCACATAATTAAGAATCATCTAAAATTACTTAAAATACTACTCACTTTCAACACACTTTATATACCTTACTATCATGGTCGTGTAGTACACTGTACGGCACTAGGCCATAAATATCGGATATTTTAGCTCGGGTCGTATTTTATCCCAAAATGTCAAACCTTGACGAAATTCATTTTCTTTGATTTTCTTGCCCTCTCACTTTCACGAATTTACTCATCACTTGTTTGAAATAGCATAATTCTTATAATCTCAAAATAATCTCACTCCCGAACTCGTTTCGATTAACTTAGGACGAAACTTTAACGTACCAAAATGCGGGATGTAACATCTCATTTCCGAGCTTCCATCAATTTACCTATAGTTTACTTTCACGTATGAAAATATGGGGTGTAGAATCATTCCCCCCTTTGGAACATTCGTACTCGAAGCTTGACTGATGCACTTAACATTTTCATAATTTATATATTCGGGATACTTTAGTATTATCCTTGCCATCTAGGCAATTGTTCTATGAATAATTCCAAAGGCTAGGGTAGTCCCCCATTTAGGCCTATTTCTCACACCACGACTTGTGGTCGGAATCATTACAATCTCGTAACTGTTGCTACCTTCTATAATGCAACCTGTACGACTCTGACATTTTAAATGTGCCTATGCGACTCTTCTCTCCTTTTCCTCCAGCTTTTAGCCAATTTCTAGGCCACACTTTGTAAACATACACAGATCATGCTAAGATGTCTCTCCGGGTATCTATAGGTATACTGAATTTCTTCGCTCGGTACTTTGTTGAACTTACGGATATTGCTATATCTTATTTCATAAACCCTATTATCCATCGTATGACTTTACTGCATCTAGGTTGTAACGACCCGGCCAATCGTTCCGAGAGATTTACCCTGTTTCCCCCATTTCTGCATTTGTTGTATATTGCTAGCCTGTTTTTGTTGTGTTGGGTCAGTTGGTTTGGGTCCGGAGTGGTTATGGTAAGAATCGAGGCATTTAGTCTCTTAAAGTAGCCTAATAGTTGAGAAAGGCAACTGAGAGTTGACTTGTTGGTAAACGACCTCGGAATGCAGATTTTATTGCTCGGATAGCTTCATTAGGTGATTTGGGACTTAGGAGTGTGTTTAGAATATTTTTGTGATGTCCGGTGTAGAATTAGGCTTGAATTGGCGAAAGTTAGTTTTTGGCGATTTCCGGTCGGCAGTGGAAAATAGTCTATCGGGGTCGAATGGAATTCCGAAAGTTGGAGCACGTTCTTAATGTCATTTTGGATATGTCTGCAAAATTTCAGGTCAATCGGAGGTGTTTCTGCTGGTTTGAGGTTCTGGTTTCCTTCTACGCGATCGCGGGAGGATGTTTGTGATCGCGTAGAGTAAAGTAGTGGGGCAGGAATTTTGTTCTATGAGATCGCGTGGTTAGGATTGCGATTGCGTAGTTGGTCAGGATAGGCAATGCGATCGCGTGGGAATTTATGCGATCGCGTAGAGTATTTTGAGGCGCGTGTGTGGGGTGGAGAATTGTTCTATGCGATCGCGTGTTTTGGTCTGTGATCACAATGGTTGTTTGGTCTGTGCATCGCGATCGCGTGCCAATGTTTGCGATCGCAGTGAAAAAAATATAATGGCTGGGTAGAATGTTTTAAAAGGCCTGTTGTGCGAGATTTACTCATATTTCCTCCATTGTTGACGAAGTTGGGAGCACTTTTGAGAGGATTGAAGAGGGAATTAAAGGGAATCGCTTGGAGGTAAGGTTTTTAACTTCATAACTCGTGTATATGTCGATTGCTAAGTGATTAAACCATAGAAATTGCTGTAATTAAACCCCAAATGGGGAAGAATGGTGCATGGGAAAATTTTATTTCTCTTTTGAGGATTTAAGTGGGAAATTGTGGCTCGATTTTAGCATTCTTGGTATGTATGGATTCGTGGGAGGACGAGGTCTAATGATGTAAAAATTATCAAATTCCAAGACGTGGGTCCGAGGCTCGGGTTTGGCCGGATTTCAAGATTCTTGTATAATTGATAATTTTCGATTGGGTTGAGTTCCTTTGATATGTATTGATGATGTTAAACTGGTTTTGGCTAGATTCGGAGAAATCGGGAGCCAATTTGAGGGGAAAGAGCATTGTGGTCTATGTTGTGGCCCGGTAGAGGGTATGGAACCCCGGACAACATATTTTCTCACTGATTTTGGAATGGCGCACATGTCGGATGACGAGTATGTGGCGCGTACTAATTTTTGGATTGGACTAGGTCCTATCCGCGGCAACTAATGGGTTGCATGTTCACTCAAAACCTTATGTTAAATTATTTTTTAATGATTTGTGAAATATTTGGGCTATAAGCCGTGTTTGGGGCCTCATGCCAATCTGTTTGGATCCCTTGGAGGCTTTTTACTGCTGTTATTCCTCACTATTTGTTGATGATTTCACTCAGCCTCAGTGTGCATACTGTTTTTTTTAAACTCAACCTGATTTACACCACTTTGAGATTTAAAATGATGTATTGGGTCGAGTACCCTGTTTTATTGATTCGCCCGAGGGGCCTTTTGAGTGGTTCTGCTGAGTGAGGCCGAGGGCCTGATTGTGAGGTGCTGAGTGATGGTGAGGTGCTGAGTGATATTAGCGCTTGGGCTTAAGGAGCCCCTCCGGAATCTGTACACACCCCCCAGTGAGCGCACAGAGTGCAGTGTGCCGAGTGACGAGTGACGAGTGACGAGTGATTGCGAGGCATGAGTGGCAGTGAGGTGCTGAAGGACTGATTACGAGTGATGGTGAGGCATGCCCGAGGGGCTGATTATGAGTGACTGTGAGGCATGCCCGAGGGGCTGATTATGATACATGTTTTGCCCGAGGGGCTACTTATGATTTTACTACTTTCACTCTGAGCTTATGAAGTATGTTTTGCCCGATGGGACTCTATATGATTCATTTCATTTTCATACTAAATATTTCGGTTTGAAGTTGTTGAAAATATACATTCTTCAAAGGGTTTTTCTGAAGTTGGTTTTAAGGCATGATGATTTTATATATCTATGTTATACTATTGGAAAGTAAGCTTGTGTATATTGTGATCTGATGGCATTGGGTTTATGTGTTTCCTTGCCACTTAGAATTGAGTTATTTTCATTACTACTGAGTTGGCGTACTCACATTACTCCCTACACCTCTTTGTGCAGATTCAGGTGCAGATATCGAGCATTAACAACTTATTCCACGCGAAGCGGGATTTGCGGGATATAGAGGTAGTTGTTCAGCGTCTGCAGCATCTCTATTTTTACCTTCTTGTTGTATCTAGCTTTTATTCGGAGGTTTTGTATTATGATAGTATATTTTGGCTTATTGTTCTAGATGCTCATGACTTGTTGGCTCCGGGTTTTGGGGTTGGTGGCACTGTTTGTTGGCCTACTTTATTCAGTATACTCCGTATATTTATGAAATGCTTGGATTTTGATTGGGATTTTGAAAGAAATTGTGAACATGTGGTTATTGGCTAGCCTAGTTCCACGATATGCGCCATCATGGTCGGGTTAGGATTTCGGGCCGTGACAGTTTGGTATCAGAGCCTGGGTTACATAGGACTCAACGTTCATGAGCATGTTTAGTAGAGTCTTGCGGATCGGTACAGAGACGTATGTACTTTTCTTCGAGAGGCTGCCGAACTTTTCAGAAATATTTATATATTTCTTGAACTCTTTCGTGCTGATCTATTGATTCTTGAAATCTGAACTTACGTTGTTTCATTCTCTCACAGATTGTGAGGACACGCCATACTAATCAGAGTGACCAGTCACCGGCTAGACCACCGAGAAGTCGAGGCTGCGGTCGAGGCCGTGGTAGAGGTAGGGGGCCATCCCGCGCAGCAGCCGGTGTAGTACCACAGGATCCCCATATCGATCATGATCAGGTTCCCGCCGATGGTGTCCCAGCGGGATAGTCTCGGGCACCAGCAGTGCCTATGGTTATTCCGGGTCTTCAGGAGACCCTGTCTCATATATTGACAGTATGCACCAGTTTGGCTCAGGAAGTCGCCATGTCTTCTACTTCCACCACAGCTCAGGCCGGGGGAGGCAATCAGACTCCAGCTGCCCGGGCACCTGAGCAGGCTGCATAGGGTATTCAAGCACCGGGAGCAGCCCTAGCTCAGCCTGTTGCTCCGGTGAAGGATTATGTGGTCCCTGCTATGCATGAGGACGAGCAGCACATGTTGGAGAGATTCAGCAGACTTCAGCCTCCGACTTTCAGCAATTCAGAGGGTGAGGATGCCTAGGGATTTATAGATAGGTGCCAGAGGATACTGCGTACCGCGGGTATTTGGGAGTCCAGTGGGGTCTCATTTGTTACATTTCAGTTTGGGGGTGCTGCCTTTACCTGGTGGGAGTCATTCGAGAGGCGTAGCCCTGTTGGTTCAGCACGTCTCACCTGGCAGCAGTTCTCCACGATCTTTTTGGAGAAGTATGCTCCTCAGTCCCACAGAGATGAGCAGCGCAGGCAGTTTGAGCAGCTGTGCCAAGGAGAGTTGTCAGTTACTCAGTATGAGATGAGGTTCTTCGAGTTTGCTAGGCATGCTTCTGAGATTGTCCCTACGGATAGGGAGAGGGCGAGGAAGTTTGTAGATGGACTTTCTTATCACCTTCGGTTACTTATGACTTGGAAGAGAGTATCGGGTGCTTCATTCAAGCAGGTTGTTAACATAGCTAGAGACATTGAGTCCGTTCGCCGCCGGGAGCGGGAGGAGAGGGAGGCCAAGAGGCCTCGTGGTTCGGGCAATTCCAGTGGTGCTCCCTTCAGGGGATAGTTTCAGCAGGGTAGGGTCCGTTCATTCAGGCCTCCTCAGTCAGGCCACCCAAAATATAGTGGTGCATCTTCGGGGCAGGGTCCCCGTGGGTCTCAGTCAGGACGTACTTCATTTGGTGCCCTCCCAGCTCAGAGTGTAGCTCGAGCACCCCCAGTTCAGGGTTCTTCTACGCATGAGTCTTCTAGTGTCCGTACGGGTGCTAGGGGTTTCTATCAGTCCCCGCCTCCAACTCCAGGGAGTTGCTTTGAGTGTGGAGAGTTCGGGCACGTGTGGAGGCAGTGTCCCCCCCGCCCCGGTGGATCTTCTCATCAGAGGGACCATCCCTCGACTTCAGCTCCAGTCACTTCACCACCCGCCCAGGAAGCCAGGGATGGTGGCCAGTCATCCATAGGCTGCCCTAGAGGAGGAGGTCGAGCAGGGCGAGGCCAGGCTCGTATGTATACATTTCCAGCCAGGCCGGATGCTATGGCCTCAGATGTCGTGATTGCAGGTATTGTTTCAGTCTGTTGCCGTGATGCCTTGGCTTTATTTGACCCTGGTTCTACATATTCCTATGTTTCTTCATATTTAGCCGGTTTTCTGGATGTGCCCCGTGAGTCTCTATTCACCTCTGTTCATGTGTCGACTCCGGTGGGCAATACTGTTGTTGTGGACCGTGTGTATCGGTAATGCATGATATCTATTGGGGGTCTGGAGACCCAAAACCTACTGTTACTCAACATGGTCGATTTTGACGTGATATTGGGCATGCATTGGTTATCTCTGTGCCATGTTGTTCTTGATTGTCACGCTAAGACCGTGACCTTAGCTATGCCGGGGTGTTCGAGGCTTGAGTGCAGAGGTACTTCCGAGTATATGCCTAGCAGGGTGATTTCTTACCTGAAGGCTCAGCGTATGGTTGAGAAAGGGTGTTTACCTTATTTGGCCTTTGTGAGGGATGTCGGTGGTGGGACTCCCGCTATTGATTTAGTTCTTGTGGTCCATGACTTTCCGGATGTGTTTCCTGCAGACCTGCCAGGCATCCCTTGCCTGGCAGGGATATTGATGTTGGTATCGACTTGGTGTCAGGCACTCAGCTTATTTCTATTTCGACTTATCGTATGGCACCAACAGAACTTAAGGAATTGAAGGAGCAGCTTCAGGAAATCCTGGATAAGGGGTTCATTCGGCCTAGTGTGTCACCTTGGGGTGCACCGGTGTTGTTCGTGAAGAATAAGGATGGGTCTATGCGTATGTGTATTGACTATCAATAGTTGAATAGGGTTACGGTGAAGAACCAGTATCCTTTGCCCCACATTGATGATTTGTTTGACCAGCTTCAGGGAGCCAAAGGATGGGTCCATGCGTATGTGTTTTCCAAGATTGATTTGAGATTTGGGTATCATCAGTTGAGAATTCGTGATTCTGACATTCCGAAGACTGCTTTTAGGATCAGGTATGGTCATTATGAGTTCTTGGTTATGTCATTTGGGCTAACCAATGCCTCAACTGCGTTCATGCAATTGATGAACAACGTGTTTCAGCCTTATCTTGACTCCTTCGTCATTGTGTTCATTGATGACATCTTGGTTTATTCTTGTAGCCAGGAAGAGCATGCTCAGCATTTGAGAGTTGTGTTACAGAGGTTGAGGGAGGAGTATCTTTATGCGAAATTCTCCATGTGTGAGTTTTGGCTTGGTTCGGTAGCTTTCTTGGGGCACGTGGTGTGTAGCGATGGGATTCAGTTTGATCCAAAGAATGTAGAGGCGGTGCAGAGTTGGCCCAGACCGTCCTCAGCTACAGAGATTAGGAGTTTCCTTGGTCTTGCGGGATATTACCGTTGCTTTGTGGAGGGATTCTCTTCTATTGCTTCGCCTTTGACCAGATTGACCCAGCAAGGTGCTCTATTCAGATGGTATGATGAGTGTGAGGAGAGATTTCAGAAGCTCAAATCAGCATTGACTACAACTCCAGTACTAGTTTTGCCTGCTGGTTTGGGTTCTTACACAGTTTATTGTGATGCTTCTAGAGTTGTCTTGGGAGCGGAATTGATGCAGGACGGTTGGGTGATTGCCTACGCGTCCAGACAGTTGAAGGTGCACGAGAATAATTATCCAATGCATGATCTTGAGTTAGCTGTTATTGTTCATACCTTGAATATTTGGCGGCACTATTTGTATGGACTATAGTATGAGATCTTCACTGATCATCGTAGTTTGCAGTATCTGCTGAGGCAGAAGGACTTGAATTTGCGACAGAGTAAATGGTTAGAGCTCCTCAAGGATTATGACCTCACTATCTTATATCATCCGGGGAAGGCCAATATAGTGGCCGATGCCTTGAGTCGTAGAGCAGAGAGTTTTGGGAGTCTAGTGGTGAGATTGGATCTATCAGAGCCCCCGCGGGTGTTGGCTTGTGTAGCCTCCAGGTCTTCTCTTTACGATCAGATTAGAGCACGCCAGTATGATGATCCACATTTGCTTGTTCTTTAGGACAGGGTCCGTCACGGTGATGCCAGGGATATGGTTATTGGTGATGATAGGGTCATGAGGATGCATGGATGGATTTTCGTACCCAATGTAGATGGGCTTCGATATTTGGTTCTAGCAGAGTCTCATAGTTCACGGTATTCCATCCATCTGGGTGTCACGAAGATGTATCAGGATTTGAGGAAGCATTATTGGTGGAGGAGGATGAAGAATGATATTGTTGAGTTTGTGGCTCGGTGTCTCAATTGTCAGCATGTCAAGTATAAGCACTAGAGACCGGGTGGATTGCTTCAGAGGTTTGATATTCCAAAGTGGAAGTGGGAGCGGGTCACCATGGACTTCGTAGTTGGACTCCCACAGACTTCGAGGAGGTTTGATGCTATATGGGTTATTGTGAATCGGCTGACCAAGTCCGCGCACTTCATTCCTGTTGGTACTACTTATTCTTCGAAGAGGTTAGCTGAGATTTATATCAGGGAGATTGTCCGATTGCATGGGGTTCCAGTTTCTATCATTCTGACAGAGGTACTCAGTTCACATCTCAGTTTTGGAGAGCCGTGCAGAGAGGGTTGGGTACTCAGGTTGAGTTGAGCACAGGTTTTTGACCCTCGGATCGACGGGCAGTCGGAGCGTACCATTCAGATTTTGGAGGATATGTTGCGTTCTTGTGTGATTGACTTTTGTGGTTCATGGGACCAGTTTTTGCCACTAGCGCTTTGCATATAATAACAACTATCAGTCGAGTATCCAGATGGCTCCGTATGAGGCTTTATATGGTAGGAGGTGCATATATCCGGTTGGTTGGTTTGAGTCGAGCGAGGCTAGGTTATTGGGCACAGACTTGGTTCAGGATGCCTTGAGTAAGGCGAAGTGGATTCAAGAGCGGCTTCGCATGGCGCAGTCTAGGCAGAAGATTTATGCGGACCGGAAGGTCCGAGATGTGTCTTTTATGGTTGGGGATAAGGTGTTGCTGAAGGTGTCGCCCATGAAGGGTTTTATGAGATTCGGGAAGAGGGGGAAGCTGAGTCCCAGGTTCATTGGGCCATTTGAGGTGCTGCAGAGGGTTGGGGAGGTGGCTTATAGGTTTGCTATGCCTGCCAGTTTATCGAGTATTCATCAGATATTCTATGTTTCGACACTCCGGAAGTATGTTGGTGACCCTTCCCATGTTTTGGACTTCAGCACGGTTCAGCTCGAGGGCGATATGTCATATAAGGTGGGGCTAGTAGCTATCTTGGTTCGACAGGTCAGCAAGCTGAGGTCTAAGGATATAGTTTCAGTGAATGTTCAGTGGAGAGGGCAGCCGGTGGAAGATGCCACCTGGGAGACCGAGCGGGAGATGCGGGACACATATC
Organism: Nicotiana knightiana; assembly: GCA_005239525.1. Taxonomy (NCBI): domain Eukaryota; kingdom Viridiplantae; phylum Streptophyta; class Magnoliopsida; order Solanales; family Solanaceae; genus Nicotiana; species Nicotiana knightiana. Next base: position 65,806 of record ML388823.1, read on the forward strand.
CTCACTTATTCGAGACTCCGGGTATGTTTCTAGACTCGTTCGAGGACGAACGTTTGTTTAAGAGGTGGAGGCTGTAACGATCCGGCCGGTCGTTCTGCATTTGTTGTATATTTCTAGCCTGTTTTTGTTGTGTTGGGTCAGTTAGTTTGGGTCCGGAGTGGTTATGGTAAGAATCGAGGCATTTGGTCTCTTAAAGTAGCCTAATAGTTGAGAAAGTCAACTGAGAGTTGACTTGTTGGTAAACGACCTCGGAATGCGGATTTTATGGTTCAGATAGCTTCATTAGGTGATTTGGTACTAGGAGTGTGTTCAGAATATTTTTGTGATGTTCGGTGTAGAATTAGGCTTGAATTGGCGAAAGTTAGTTTTTGGCGATTTCCGGCAGGCAGTGGAAAATAGGATATCGGGGTCAGAATGGAATTCCGGAATTTGGATCAGGTTCGTAATGTCATTTTGGATATGTCTGCAAAATTTCAGGTCAATCGGAGGTGTTTTGGTTGGTTTCGGCGTAGTTGGCGAAATTTTGAAGTTTCAAAGTTCATATGCTTGAATTTGATGTGATTTTGGTATTTTTGCGTTGTTTTTGGTGTTTCGAAGGCTCGACCAAGTTTAAATGATGTTATGGGATATGTGTTATGTTTGGTTAAGATCCCGAGGGCCTCAGGTGCGTTTCCGATGGTTAATGGACCAACTCTTGGCTTCAAAACTAGGCAGATTTCTGCATGTGTGAGGTTCTTGTTTCCTTCTACGCGATCGCGGGAGGATTTTTGCGATCGCATAGAGTAAAATAGTGGGGCAGGCATTTTTTTCTATGCGATAGCATGGTTAGGATTGCGATCGCGTAGATTGGTTAGGATAGGCAGTGCGATCGCGTGGGAATTTCTGCGTTCACGTAGAGTATTTTGAGGCGCGTGTGTGGGGCGGAGAATTGTTCTATGCGATCGCGTGTTTTGGTTTGTGATCGCATTGGTTGGTTGGTCTATGCATCGCGATCGCGTGCCAATAATTATGATCGCAATAAAGAAAATATAATGGCTGGGAAGAATGTTTTAAAAGGCCTGTTGTGCGAGATTTGCTCATATTTCCTCCATTGTTGACGAAGTTGGGAGCACTTTTGAGAGGATTGAAGAGGGGATTGAAGGGAATCACTTGGAGGTAAGGTTTTTAACTTCATAACTCGTGCATATGTCGATTCCTAAGTGATTAAACCATAGAAATTGATGGAATTAAACCCAAATTGCGGAAGAAGGGTGCATGGGAAAAATTGATTTCTCTTTTGAGGATTTGAGTGGGAAATTGTTGTCCGATTCTAGTGTTGTACGGAATCGTGGGAGGAAGAGGATTCTAATTATGTAAAAATTATCAAATTCTGAGACGTGGGACCGGGGCTTGCGTTTGCCGAATTTCGTGATTCTTGTATAATTTATAGTTTTCGATTGGGTTGAGTTCCTTTGATATATATTGATGATGTTAAACTTGTTTTGGCTAGATTCGGAGCAATCGGGATCCAATTTGAGGGGCAAGAGTATTGCGGACTAGTGTTGTGGCCCGGTAGAGGTAAGTAATGGTTATAAATCTTGTCCTGAGGGTATGGAACCCCGGACTACATATTTTCTCGCTGATTTTGGAATGGCGCACATGTCGGATGACGAGTATGTGGCGCGTACTGATTTTTGGATTGGAATAGGCCGTCTCCGCGGCAACTAATGAGTTGCATGTTCACTCAAAACCTTATGTTAAATTATGTTTTAAAGATTTGTGAAATATTTGGGCTATAAGCCATGATTGAGGCCTCGTGTCGATCTGTTTAGACCCCTTAGGGGCTTTTTACTGTTGTTTTTCCTCACTATTTGTTGATGCTTTCACTCAGCCTCATTGTGCATACTATTTTTTTTAAACTCATACTGATTTACACCATTTTGAGATTTAAAATGATGTTTTGGGTCGAGTACCCTGTTATATTGATTCGCTCGAGGGGCCTTTTGAGTGGTCCTGCTGAGTGAGGCCGAGGGCCTGATTCTGAGGTGCTGAGCGATGGTGAGGTGCTGAGTGAATTTAGCGCTTGGGCTAAAGGAGCCCCTCCGGAGTCTGTACACACCCCCAGTGAGTGCACAAAGTGCAGAGTGCCGAGTGACGGCTTGATTGGGAGGCATGAGTGACTGTGAGGTGCTGAGGGATTACGAGTGATGGTGAGGTATGCCCGAGGGGCTGATTATGGGTGAGTGTGAGGCATGCCCGAGGGGCTGATTATGATACATATTTTTCCCGAGGGGCTACTTATGATTTTAGTACTTCCACTATGAGCTTATGAAGTATGTTTTGCCCGAGGGGCCTCTATATGATTCATTTCATTTTCATACTAAATCTTTCGGTTTGAAGTTTTTGAAAATTGTAAAGACCCGTAAAATTTTCTCGTTTTAAAATAATGCCCGAATGAGTCCCCGAGTTGTTTTTATCGTGGAAATTTTTAAAACGGATCTAAATTGAGTAAAAAGTACCCCGAGACTTAAAGAATAAAATTTTCCAGAAAATAGGTGTTATGCAACGCACTATGCGATCGCATAACGTGTATGCGGACCGTATAATGGTCGGATACACGGTCCAATGTGCGAGCACATTTCAGTTATGCGGACCATATCTGACGCATTGTTGCCTTTGATTTTGGGAGGGAAGTTATGCGATCGCATAACGTATATGCGGACCACGCAATGGTCGCATACCTGGGCAGTGTGTTTTGAAGTTTGGCCCATCTTGAGGGCCATTATGCGGGCGATTCTGCGGATCGCATGTCAGGAATGCGAGACCGCATTCTTGTGTCGAGCGCTGTGTTTCTAAGTTTTTTAATACCCGACCCCAATTCATTAAAACACCCATCCCCTTCAATTTTTTAACATTTTCTTATATATTAGAGAGAGGAAAGAGTGGGTTCTAGAGAGAGAAAGTCCCAACTTCATCAAATTGGTCTTCCTTCATCACTCAAGCTTGGAACTAATCAAGTAGGACACAAATTTCTTCACTCTAAGAGGTAATCTTCTACCTCATTAACCTTAATTTCCAGATTTTTGTTAAAATGAAACCTGGGTAGGATAGTTCATAAAGATGGGGTTAAGAATCTTGCATGCATGTACCCAATTTCTCATAATCTAGTAAAGGAAAATAGGTTGAAATAACCTTTCACTAAAAAGGGGTTATTTAATCTGAAGGAACACCCAGTGTTTGATAGAAAGCTCAAATGAGTTCAAGACATATTCATGATTTCTAATACTAAGTTTAAATGTTCCGCATTGTGAATTAGATTGAAGGTGCTAGAAGGTCCGGTGATTTGAGATAGAAATTAAGGAAAAATCCCGATTCGAGGTATGTATGGCTAACTTTAACCTTTGTAGAATCCTCTTGTTGGGTCCGAGCATACGGTATGTGTACCTTGTTTGAAAACATGTGAATTGATTGTTCAAATGTGTTGAGACGTAAGATTCTATTCTCTGATTGTCCTAGTTGATTGCCATACTACCGTACTATATGAGACTGTGAAAAGTGTTTTGATGTGCCTATATTTTTATGTGCAAAGCTCGTAAATGCTCGAGGGTATCGATATGAAAGTATGTGTTAATGAATGAAAGAAGGTTAATGTGCTAAGTGTGGGAATGTATATAATGGCTAAAGAAAACCGTGCGTGATAGGTAATGAAAAGGGGTATTTTGAAATGATATGAATGAGTTGAAAAATTATGGAAATGCCTTGTATATGAATTACTACTTGGGGAGAATTATTGTGCCTTGGGACCAAATATATGAATGGTGGACTTGAACTTGTGATTCCTTGAAATGATAATTCTTGTGGTGTAATTGTTTGTGGTTGCTGTTATGAAATATGATTGTCAGGTGGGATCGGGTTGTGCACCCCAACAAGAAGTAATAAGCTTGATGAGATGTGAGGTAATAAGGGTGGCCGAGGTAATAAGGATGGAATGTGATCATTATCACTATCGAAATGAAAAATATCGGGAAACTCTTGAATATGGTGATGTTGAAAGGGAAAAAGGAGAGATTGTGAAACTTGTTGATTTTGGTTGTTTCTTTCCACGTGCATTGATTGATTGGTTCTATTATTGTCTCTTAATTGTGTATTGTTTGATTCTACTTGAGATAAAGTTTGTTCATACATACTAGTACTATTCCACAGTACTAGTGTCCCTTTTGCCATGGGCGCTACATCTTTTTATATGGATGTAGGTGGGTCCATAGCAGGTTGCTCAGCTCGCCGTTAGTGGTGCTTTCTCCTCATCCTTTCTCAGCTGTACTGGTGAGCCCTACTTCCTCTCGGGGCCATGTGTAGTTCATGCCATCTCTTTTTGAGTCTATTATGTATTGTAAGGTATAGCCTGGGCCTTGTTGCCGGCAAGTATTGTATAAACTCTTAGTCCTCTTAGAGGCTCCGTAGACACTATGTGGGTGTATATATATATTTATGGGTAGTGGTTGTATTTGCTCGTAATCGTGATCCGTATTGGGAAGTGTTGTATCTATTATGTATGTTTTGGGAAATCTAGTATAATAATGTAAAATGAGGAAAATTTGGATTTATTGTGGTAATCACAGACGTTTAAGCTTATCTCACTGTTTCACATAAATAATGGATGATATAAACACGGGAAAAAGTGTTGGGTAGGAAAGGTGAATCAGGTTCGCTTGACTGGGGTCACCCGGTTGAGTGTCGGTCGCGTCCCTAAATTTTGGGGTGTGACAAAAATTTACATTCTTCAAAGGGGTTTTCTGAAGTTGGTTTTAAGGCATGATGATTTCGTATATCTATGTTATACTATTGGAAAATAAGGTTGTGTATATTGTGATCTGATGGCATTGGGTTTATGTGTTTCCTTGCCGCTTAGACTTGATTTATTTTCATTACTACTGAGTTGGCGTACTCACATTACTCCCTGCACCTCCGTGTGCAGATTCAGGTGCAGATATCGAGCGTTAGCCATTTATTCCGTGCGGAGCCAGATTTGCGGGTGATAGAGGTAGTTGTTCAGCGTCCGCAGCATCTCTGTTTTTCCCTTCTTGTTGTATCTAGCTTTCATTCGGGGGTTTTGTATTATGATAGTATATTTTGGTTTATTCTTTTAGATGCTCATGACTTGTTGGCTTCGGGTTTTGGGGTTGGTGGAACTGTTTATTGGCCTACTTTATTCAGTAAACTCCGTATATTTATGAAATGCTTTGATTTTTGATTGGGATTTTGAGAGAAATTGTGAACATGTGGTTATTGGCTAGCCTAGTTCCACGATAGGCGCCATCACGTGCGGTTTAGGATTTGGGGCCGTGACATAGTTAGGTCATACTATACCATAACTCTTACTTCAATTTATCGTTATTGAGATCTTCTACCAAATTCCAAGTTACTCTCGTTGCTTACTCTATATGTATATCTCTAAGCCCTTTAATGCTTTCTTATTACTGTTCATCTTAAGAATGACGGCCCAATCCCATCTCATACTTTTTAACTTTTATCCATCCATTGTTGATTCACCTCAATGTTGATCTACAGTTTACCACTGATAACTTGACCTTTTATGTAACAATATCGCTAGGGCTCCCGTCACATCGAGGAACATTTGAAATGATTAAACTGATTCACCTGGGGTGATACCATGCTTCCATAACCATATTTCATAGGATCCTAATGTGATTCACCTTACGTGGGTATTTTATTCATGTACGATTCGTGAAAATCCCTTCAAATCATCACTCAATCGAAGGCCCAAACGTCATCCTTCATTTATCATAATTACACCCTTATTCTACTACCATGGCAGCATTCCATCTCTTTTAAATGCGATTAGTCTTATTCTCATTTAAGTTCATTCAAGTTATACTGAGCTTTCTATAACTTAGAGAAACCATCAGCTTTCTTGTTTTCATGGGCTTAATCCTAAGGACTTATATTTTCTCATCACCTTCTCACTCGCACTTTCTTATCCTTACTCATGTCTTCCTAAAACCTCGTCGCTTTACCATACTTTAGCTTGCGCCCTACACATATTCATTTATACTACTCGCAACCTTCATTCAATTTTCTTGCACCACAGATTTCCTTATGTTATTTTGGAACATTGATGTGTGGCTAGAATTCGTGATTTTAAGCATTATATACCTCGCATTTTATGTGCTT
>ML388824.1:1846-47988 GCA_005239525.1 Nicotiana knightiana
AACTATAATCAAGGTTAAATTAATGTCGAATAACAATATTCATGGCTAAACCACAACCCCAGAACAATGGGTGTTTAGCCACTCATGCTAGAATCAAACAATTGCATAAGTGTTGCATAAATGGAAAATACTAGAATAAGATGAAGAAAATTGATAATCCTTTGCTTCCTAATGATCTTGTGTGTGTCTTCTCTCCAAAAATGGCATCCCCCCCTCAAAATTGTGTTTTTTTTGGGTCTATTTATATGTTTGGGACAAACCCTAAACGTGTAGGAGACTTCTATTCAAACCGGGAAACACTTAAAACCTTCAAAACTCGGAATTGACCGGACCAGGGACCCCAGGCGTTAAGCCCCAAACGCCCAGCTATAGCCTAGGCAGGCCTGGCGTTAGGGCTCTAACGCCCAGCTAACGCCTGGTCATGCTAGGCTTTAGGGCTCTAACGCCCGGCTATAGCCCGGGTCACTCCATTTCGACTCTTGAGCGTATTTTTGACGTTTATGCATCCATTTAGCTCGGCTTCCATCTCCAATTCACCTACACATGAAATAGACTCTATTATGCACATATGACGTGTATTTTTATCACAAATGCACATAAAATGTAAGACACATAATGCTTAAAACCATGAATTCTAGCCACGCATCAATTCGCACCTGCGGTGCTGCATGTTCGGAAAATCCCTCGCAGGTGCGGATTTTCACTTAAAACCAAAGTCCGCACCTGCGGCCTTCTACACGCACCTGCGGGCCCGCAGGTGCGAGCCAACCTTCGCACTTGCGCTCCCAGGCCAGGCTCCAAATTCCGCTTCTACGCAAGGTCGTCCACACCTGCGCCTTCGCACCTGCGGCTCCCCGTCTGCAGGTGCCGCCACACCAAAAGGCCTGCACCAGCAACTAATTTGCTGCATTTTTCAAACTTCCAACCTTCTGAAAAATCATCCGAAATCAATCCCAAGCCCCGCGAGACCTCAACCAAAAGTACCAAAAAGAATGAATCAATATTCCAAATTAGTCGAACCCTCCAAACACTCAAAATAACATCAAAACACCAAATCAAATCCAAAATTCAAGCCTAAGGATTTGTAAACATTCCGAAATTCGCCAACGATGCCGAAACTAATCAAACCATGTCCGCATGACCTGAACTTTTGCACACACATAACAAACGACACTACGAACCTATTCCAACTTCTGGAGTTCCGTTCCGACACCGATAGCTAATATTCCACTGCCGACCGAAAATCGCCAAAAATCCATTTTCGCCAATTCAAGCCTAATTCTACCACGGACATCTGAATAATATTCCAAACACACTCCTAAGTACCAAATCACCTTACAAACCTATCCGAACCATGAAAACCACATTCCGAGATCATCTACCTATAAGTCAACTTCTGGTTGTCTTTTTTAACTATTTTCCCAACTTAAGAGACTAAGTGTCTCATTTCTCTCCAGAACAAATCCAAACCTGAAGCAATCAACCTAATGCAACATAAAAGATATGAACCACATATAATGAAGCAGAAACCGGGAAAACGGGACTAAACCCTCGGAACGACCGGTCGGGTCGTTACATTCTCCCCCACTTAACATATGTTCATCCTCGAACGTGTTCAGAGTTGTTCCAAAAACCATCAAAAAAATTACCGTGTAATCCTACCATGCACATACCTGGGGATGACCCCACGTCACCCTATCCCATATAGGTCCAATAGCACAACACAGCTGAAATTTCGCAATCCAACCTAACCCATAAACCTTAGAACCAAATTTCCACTTCTGAAATAATTTGTAAGATCAAAATCCCACATCTATAAACTGTCTAAATCTGAACAAGCTATATCAAACTATTCCCGTATCCCAAGATAAAATCACACGATATACCACATAACTCAAACGTTCATAGAGAAAATTTCTAATCACAGCAACTGCTCAGGCAACCAAATGCCGGTAATAACCCTACTATCAAACAGAGACCCGTTATAACACCTTCATATACTACCAATGATGAAAGAGACTCACAGAAACCCAAAATCATTTGTTAGATCAACAAGTGATGGAACTCTCTCTCTTCGACATGAAATATAGAAAAATCTCTAAGCCGATCAACATCAATATCCTCCCAAATATACCGCAACCAGATCCGAAAGTACCCATTCTAATTCCGACGACCTCATCTCGTCTACCACAACCACTCTGGTGACATGACATATCAATACGGCTTAAAGCCACAACCCGTGCAGTCCGTGCCTAAATATACAACATCCCAAATGTACTCAAACCATGGAAAAAGTAACTCCAATACGAGAGTTGTACCGCAAGCTCACCAGTATCAACCCAACACAATGCTAAGAACCCATCACACATCATAGAAACAGAACACACAAATCAAATTCGAAGGATAATACCTCGACATAACTTCGCTGCAATGAGTGACCCTACCCAAACACTTGTCCACATGAAATACTTCGAGCCACCTTGCTCAAAAATCAATAGCCATGCACAACTCGACATCAAGTACTCAAATTGCATTGCCATAACCACGGGGAAGCGGACGATACCATGCCACACGAACCCGAAAGAACATAACCAATATGTCTCAATCTCGCAATACCCAACTACTTACCTTTCTCAAATCCCGCTATAAAGCCCAAATAGATCCGCACCATATGTGCATATAACCAATAATCACAACACCTTGCAACACCAAAGGGTAACTCATAGATCACTCCAAAACACGAATAAACTCAATGACAATCGAATGGTACATCACTCACAAAAATAATTGGGAGCCACCAATTCCGAGCCGGTGCAGAACACACACCCATAATAGGCCTACCAATGAACCCTAAATCAACTCTGGTCACCCGCAACAGATAGATAATTATCCGAAAGTTCATAATGACTGAATCATAGCACGTACTAACATCTGACTAGCTTTGCTCAGTATCTTCACAGTCCACAACCACAAATTAACCTGTTTATGAGAACTCTCAGTCTTGAGGTCCATGAAGCGCACGAATCACCATATCTGATCCCACCTCCACCGCTTGAATATATAACACACTTCTAATACTCAATCATTCCACGAGGGATACCCCTATAATTCTTTTGTGCCATCAAGCAAACTTGAATATCAGCAGTCGATCCAACAAGAGAGCGCCGCAATACCAATGAAGTATCCTTAACTCAAACACATTTCCCTTTCTGAAATGTATACCCTCATCAAACCACACCAATTAGTGATATTATTTACCTAGTCATCTAAAACTGCCCACGCTACCTAAGAATTTTTATGACCTTCCTTCCATAACTGAACCGTGACCTCACACATGCAAATCTCAACCCTACACAACATACCTCACACACCATGCCATCCAATGATAAATATGAGAACTTCATAATTCCTTTCGAGCCACAAGCAACTACGTACTCAACCAGCCGAGAACTTTCCATTTGATCCCATCTAGAAGCAAAATCACTATACATCACATGCCCCTCATGCCAGAAGAAATTATACATCTCTAACCGTGGTAGAAGCCATCCAGGACTCTCCAAATCCCATTTGCGCAAAACAAAACTGTCAAGAATGAATCCTTCTAAGTCAACCAAGCTACGCAGGCTGTCAAAACCCAAGAGCATTACCCTAAATCACACGTAGAACCTTACCACATCATAAGCACCTAAGGAACCGATCTTACTCATCACCATGCCGATCCAATCTACTACTAAGTTGTCCTATTTCTCTGAGTTCCTACTAAAATCCTCAACCAGAAATCACCACGCGAGACCCTAGCATAGAACCACATCGCCCTAAGGCTCATAAACTGTTGAATTCTCTTAAGCACCCCAATGTACCACATCTCAAATACTCACTCTAAGGAGACTTTCTATGAATTTAAGCTATACTCCTCTTTCATGACACAGGAATGTAGAATCCATAATAATATAGAAATGCCACAAGTCTTGACACCATCCATCGTAAATCTCAATTTCTAGCTAAATACACATCTTTAAGATTCCTAATTGTTATACATAAACCTTGAATCCATCAGAACCATTCTCGAGATTCATCCACTCTACGCAAACCTCAATTAAACTGATCAAACAGATTGAACGGTCTATGCCCCCATTAACACACTGACACTCAAGGGAGTAACTCACACTCCTAAACAACCAAGCAAGTTCCTGCTCCGCACCCACTACGCCTTTTACTGATACAACTCAATCATTCAATAGAACCCATTTTCCCCGTAAAGTATAATACAAACCGTACCCAAAATTTCCATTACTCGAGCCATTCCCAAACTCGACCTTTGCTGGTCATGACTGGTTCACTAGAATACCTCGAACTGAAATCAACACAAAACCTAATCATTCAACTAACTTATCATTATCGGACTCCCCCACTTGGCTCAAATCCATAGATCAAGACAAGCAATAACTCTCAATGCCCATACGCTACCACTGCCATAATACCGTAGTGAGATTAAACTAAATCTTCCATAAGTTCATATACACAAACCATCTAGTATCTCAAATCATCCACAAATCTCGCATTCACCATTTTAATAGTCATGCCAACTTCCACAAGCAATCTAAAATCAAATTGCAACATATATCAATTACTGGTAAAAGAGGGCTCACTACAATACAATATAAGATTCACACAACCCTAGAATACCCCGCAGGAGATAACCCCGCCTGCTTAGCCTTAAACTGATATTTCTCCATGCCCTTCCAGAATCATAGCTACCACGAAATCACTTTATCCTTCTGCATTTAAACACAACCAACGCCTACCCTCAAAGGCATCACAACATGCAATATAAGAACCTAAAGCTGATGGCAGAACTAACACTGGAGCTATGGTCAAAGCAATCTTGAGCTTCTGGAAGCTCTCTCCACAATCGTCTGACCACCTGGATACCTTCACTGGACACCATGTGCCCCAAGAATGCTACTAAACTGAGCTTATATTCACACTTAGAGGACTTCACATAAAGCTCATTCTCCCTCAACCTCTATAATACCATCCTCAAATGTTGAGTATGATCTTCCTATCTACAAGAGTACACTAGGGTGTCATCAACGAACACAATAACAAAGGGATCCAAATACGGCTGAAATACGTTATTCATCAAATGGATGAACGCTGCTGGGGCATTGGTCAGCCCAAAATACATCACCAAGTACTCATAACACAACAGGAAGATTCACTTTCCTCCATAACTAAACTACATAAGAGGTTTTTTAATATACTTACAACTCGAGGACATATGCCAACTCAAGACAGAAGTCAAACACTCAATAGCCCTTGCAATCAAACAATCTGAACACATCTCACCATCAAATCACACTCGCCACATAGTCACCCAGTCACAAAATCCCACCAACAGGGACACAAATGGACATATAAGTCCCAAGTGCACGTGCTCACACAATTGAAATCTCAGCACTCAAGCAACGGACGAAACCCGACCTCAAGTCCTCCAGACTAGCCCATTATCAACATGCCAAAATCACATCTCGCACCTCACATATGGAAATCACAAGCCGTCGATGCACAGCTGATATTGAGCGCTCATGTGCGCATTCAAACACATGAAAGGAATTCAAAGAGTTATGCCTTTGCCTGAATAAATGGATTCACACGACAAGAATTCAAGAATGTGAGATTTTTCTTAAGGGTTCCGCAACCTCTTGAAGATAAGTATAGACGTCTCCATACCGATCCGCAAGACTCTACTAAACCTGCTCATGACCGGTGAGTCCTATGTAACCTATGCTCTGATATCAACTTTTCACGACCCCAAAACTAGACTGGCCGTGATGGTGCCTATCATGATACTAGGCTAGCCAATTTACGGTGAAAAACATAAGGGACTTCTCATTAAATTCAAAACCGTTCAATTTATCATAAAACTTTCCACTTTTAACATTTCACAAGTACGGATAATTAAAGGAAAACATCTAAACAATATCCCAAAACCCGAAGTCAACAGTCATGAGCTACTAAAGGAAACTCAGAGTCTGACACAATTTCCTTTATACAACAAGTCTGGGAAATGTAAATAACGAAAAAGTAGGAAGGAGAAGGCTGGGGCTGCGAACACCGTGCAGCTACCTCACACTCTCCGACAAAAACCCCAATGCGGGTGGATCAAATCTCACTCGGTCCTGGCACCTGAATCTGCACACATAGTGCATGGAGTAACGTGAGTACGCCAACTCAGTAAGCAACAACTATAAATAAGGACTCGAGTGCAGTGACGAGCATTTAAAAATCATGTAAATTCATATAATAAACAACAGTGGAAATAAATAAATCCAGTCATGAATCTACGTTCCGAAGGTTTCATAAAAACTTCAGGTTTTCGTTTGAAATTTCAACTAAAACATTTGTTCAACATTTTCATTAGAGGATCAATGTATAGAAGAGTGAAAACAAAAGTTTCATGAAAATAATCCTCTCGGGCATAGTATCACTCACAAATAAAGCCTCTTGGGCAAGCCTCTCAGTCACTTGTGACTCAACTCTCGTCAATCAGCACTCACACTCAGTACTCACGCTCAATAGGTACCATATAATAATCGTTGCGGCGTGCAGCCCGATCCATAAATAGTCTACTGCGCTCACTGGGGTTGTACAGACTCTAGAGGGGCTCCTACAGCCCAAGCGCTATATCACTGTGGCGTGTAGCCCAATCCAATATCGCTGCGGCGTACAGCCTGATCCATATATCGTTGCGGCGTGCATCCTGATCCATATATTTATATATATTGATGCAGCGTGCAACCCTATCCATATCATATAACGCTGTGGCGTGCAGCACGATCCATATATCCTCACAATCAGGCCCTCGGCCTCACTCAGTCATCAGCCTCACCAGCCACTCAGGCGTTTCAGTAAAAATCAGGGGACTCAGCCCAAAACAACTTTTCATATGTTTTAAAATAGAGTAGTGAAACTGAATCAAATAGTAAACAGGAAAAATCATGACTGAGGATATGCTTTCAAATCAAAACAATGTGAGGATAATATTAAAAATACCCCTGAGGGTCCAAACAAGTCGGCACAAGTCCCCAAACATGGATTACAGCCCAAAACATAATAATAATCTTAAAAATACGGGATAACATATTATTTCTAGTCAAATACGCGGCTTATTAGTCGCTATAGGACGGACCGAGTCACAATCCCTACCGGTGCACACCTACACGCCCATCACCTAGCATGTGTGTCACCTCATTTATCAAAACAATACGAAATATCGGGGTTTCATACCATCATGCCTAGATTTACAATCGTTACTTACCTCAAACCGGATGAAAAACTACTCTGCGATGCCTTTTCCCCTCGATTCGGCCTCAACGCGCCCCAAATCTATTCAAAACAGATTCATATCATCAAAATGTACTAAAGGAACAAAGTCCACTCGAAAATAACCAATTTAGATCAAAAATCTCAAAATTGACCAAACTCGACACCTGGGCCCACGCCTCGGATTCCGATAAAAGACACAAAACTAGAATCCTTGCTCTCTCATGAGTTCCTACATACCAAATTCAGCAAAATCGGATCCCAAATGGCCCCTCAAATCCCCAATTTGTACTCTCAAATTCAAGCCCTAATCTCCCAAATTTCTCCACTAAAACATGATTAAACCATGGAATAATTGTCATAAATACAAGATACAAAGTCCAAGTAGCTTACCTCACTGAATACACTTAATCCCCCTTGAAACCCCAGCTCTAAGCTCCAAAATCCGTCAAAAATATTTAATAAATGAGTGAAAATTCGCGAAGGCAACCTTATATAGGTTCTGCCCAGCACTCTCACACCTGCGATCCCATGATACGCACCTGCGGAAAATCCCTCGCAGGAGCGGATTTTCACTTAAAACCAAATTCTGCATCTACGACCTTCTACATGCACCTGCGTGCCCGCAGGTGCGAGCCAACCTCTGCAACTGCGCTCCCGGGCCAGGCTCCAAATTTCGCTTTTGCGGTCGTCCGCACCTGCGCCTTCGCATCTGTGGCTCCCCGTCCGCAGGTGCGGCCACACCAAAAGGCCTGCACCAGCAACCAATTTGCGGCATTTTTCCAACTTCCAACCTTCCGAAAAATCATCTGAAATAAATCCCGAGCCTCGCGGGGCCTCAACCAAAAGTACCAACAAGAATGAATCAATATTCCAACTTAGTCGAACCCTCGGAATACTCAAAATAATATCAAAACACCAAATCAAATCCAAAATTCAAGCCTAAGGATTTCTAAACATTCCGAAATTCGCCAACGATGCTGAAACTAACCAAACCACGTCTGAATGACCTAAAATTTTGCACATACATCACAAACGACACTACGTACCTATTCCAACTTCCGGAGTTCCATTCCGACACCGATAGCTAATATTCCACTGCCTATCGGAAATCGCCAATCCATTTTCGCTAATTCAAGCCTAATTCTACCACGGACCTCCGAATAACATTCCGAACATACTACTAAGTCCCAAATCACCTAACAAAGCTATCTGAACCATAAAAACCACATTCCGAGATCATCTACCAATAAGTCAACTTCCGGTTGACTTTTTCAACTATTCTCCCAACTTAAGAGACTAAGTGTCTCATTTCTCTCCAGAACCAATCCAAACCCGAACCAATCAATTTAACACAACATAAAAGAGCTGAACCACATACAATGAAGCGGAAACCGGGAAAACGGGACTAAAACTTTCGGAACGACCAGTCGGATCGTTACAATAAAAATTATGACATATTCAGAACAAAAACCCAAAGGACTAGTTAAAAATGCTTCTCTGTAATCCCTAAGCAAATCAATGGCTGCACATTCTCCAAAAGATTCAGAAATTAATAATATTAAAATCCCAAGATCACAAGATAAGTCAAATCCAATCATTAATTACATATTTAGCCAGAAAATATGTTTGCATATCATAAATGATTCAGTAACAGCTGCTATAATTCACTGCACTTACTATCTGCTCCTATGGAATCAACATATATATTCCGTAGTCTTCATTTAAACATTACAAATCAGTGAAATAATCACCAAAGGATACGCAAAATCTTGACGTTCATTGGGTCGCTCTCTGCAATTTCAAGAGCACAAAAAATGTGAGTCCACAAAAAGAGAATTCATAAATTCCACAGTGAAATGAAAATTGAATTGAGACATTCTTGACTGAAAACTAATAAAAATTAATGTTATAGAAGAGAAATTAACCTTTTTCAAACACAAAATTGATGCGTTAATCTGTGATTTCTGCGCGAAAATTTGATCTGAAATGGTTGTCTTTTTAGGTCTTTATACGAACTTTTTGAAAGTGGCGAAAAAATTTTGAAAAATATATTTTGGGTCTACCTTGGAAGCAACGGGCTTCTTGGGCTAAACTGTTGTCACATGACCCGTAATCCAAGGGAGCATGACCCGGTCTATATTTGGCTAAAATAGTTCTTTAAAGAGTTAGATCACAGAAAGATAACTGAACTAGTCCAAGTCGTTGTTGTCACTTGGCTCACAAGTGATCAATCTTATAAGTAAAAATAGCATGGACTAGTCAGTTTTCAAACGATTAAAAAATAGTCAGCATTTGTAAAGTCATTGAAAAATAGCCACTAAACCTAGCTGAAATACGAAAAGTTCCAGCATAAGCATATTATGCTGGATAATGGAGCTCTTACGTATAAATTTCCAGCATATTATGTTGGAACTCCAGCACATTATGCTGGAATCTCATATGTAAAAAATTTGAATTCCAGTATATTATGTTGAAATTTGTCCGAATTTTTAAGGGTGTTTTAATTCAAATTTTATCTTTATATTAAAAAAATAATTTAATTTTGATTACTTATTAACAGTTATGAATCAGGTTATTTCTGATTTTTTCCTCGTCTTACAAGGGAGCCTGGCCCAATCTAAATTAGTAGTAGTTCTTTCTTGAACTTCAACTAATTCATCATGCTATGTAAGTTTGTATGCATGAATTCGAGATGTTTTGAGCACTAGACTACATTTTATGTAAGTTTATAAGGTAAAAACAATTCAACTATTTAAGTCCCTGGCATTTGGCACCCTGTGGCAAGTGTATTTACATCATAAGCAAAAGCTGAATCATATTTTCTCCTCCATTTTTATTGATAAAACAAGATAGGAAGAAAATAACAACTTGAGATCTTATTAGTAACAAATTATTATTTTGGTCGGTTAATTGGTCATATACAGGAAAAATTCAAGAGATCACCCTTACCGCTTATTTTTGTAACATACCTTTGTGAAGACCCAAAGGGTGATCTTATGAATTAAAACGCTACTTCGGGCTCATTAACCTTAAATAGATTAATTTTTAATTACCTCAATTTGTGTGCACAGTCCGGGCGCGAAACTGGAAAGTTTTTATGTGAAAATATATGAAATAATAAATTTTTAGAGTTAAATTTGATTTTACTTGACTTTTGTCAACATTTTGAGTAAGCGAATCTGGATCTGCATTTCGACAATCCCAGGAGGTCCGCAGTAAAATATGGGACTTGGGCGTATGCCCGGAATATAATTCCGAAGTCCCTAGCCTTAGAAATCAATTTTTGAAGAAAATTATTTTTGCTGGATTATTAAGGAAATAAAGAAATGAACTAATGTGTGAAATCATTGGTATCAGGCCCGTATTTTGGTTCTAGAGATCGGTACAGGTTTGTTATGGCATTTAAGTCATATCTGTGAAATTTGTTGAGAATCGGAATTTATTTGACGTGATTCGGACGTCCGGTTGAGAAATTGTGAACATGAAGTGTTCTTGAGGAAAATCATGAGTTTGATGTTAAATTTATAGTTTTTGATGTTATTTTGATGATTTGATTGCACGAGCAAGTTCGTATGATGTTATTAGATTTGCGTGCATGTTTGGTTTGGAGCCCCGAGGGCTCGGGTGAGTTTTGGATAGGCCACGGAGTGATTAGAACTTAAGAAAACTCAGCTGTGCATCTGGTGTTTTGCACATGCCTCTGATCTCGCAGATGCGAGATCAGGCTTCGCAAATGCGAAGACTGTCGGCCTGGGAAATTCGACTATATTTTCGCAAATGTGAAGAAGGCCAACCTTGCAAATGCGAACCTTTGGCCAGAACTGCGAAGGCCCCAGATATAGAAAATGCGACATATGTCGCAAATGCGAAGGCAGCAGGATTTCAAAGGGTTCGCAATTGCAAACCCCTGATTGCAATTGCGATAACTGCAGCCTGTTAAGTCAGATTTTAGACAGAATTTCCACCCATTTTTCAATTCTCTTAAACCCTAAACCTTCATAGATGATTTCCCAACAACCCAAACTTCTCCAAATCATTGGTAAGTGATCTCTAACTAATTCCTTTCAATCCTTAACAACTTTTTACAAGAATTCATCATAGAACCTATAGTTTTCATGGAAAAAATTGGGATTTTTGGATAGAACTTAGGAATTTCGAAATTTGGGAATTTAGACCTCGAATTGAGGTAGGACTCCAAAACTAGTTGTATATTCGGGCTCGGGGGAGAATGGGTAAACGGGGTTTGATCTAAACCTCGAGTTTAGACCAAGCGGGCCCGGGGTCAATTTTTATCTTTTGATAGGAAAAACATGATTTTTCATTAAAGTTAATGTCTTTAGCAATAATTAATGATATTGAACCAATTAATTAGATTCGAGCGGGTTAGAGGAAAATTCTAAGGGAAATGATGTGCTTGAGCAGTGAATTGCTTGTGGAATTGAGGTAAGTGTTTGGTTTAACCTTGGCTAGAGGGAATAGGAATCCCCAACTTAAATGCTATGTGAGTTGGCATGTGTGTGGTGTATAAGTGAGGTGACGAGTATCTATGCACCACCAAACTATCTGTTGAACATGATCCCTTCCCTGTTTCCAAGTTGTTTGATTCCTTGCTTAATTGTTTTCATGATTTTGATGCCTCCATGTCCACTTGTTTTCATCACTTGTTGTTAAATATTGTTTCACGTATTTGGAAGTGTTAGTTGATCCTTTGGCATCATTATGGTATAAAAAGGGTTGAGCTAGTTGATAGTGTTTTACGATACACACGGTTGGTTTCATTGTAAAATGATAATTGATGAAGTTCATGAATAGTACATCTTTGTGTTACAATTATTGAGACATAAATATTGTGAAAGGTTTTGTCCTAAATTATGAAATCTTCTTATAAATAAAGAGATGTGATTGTATGGTGGGAGCGGGTTGCATGCCGCAACGAGGAGTAATAAGGGATGACAGGTGGGATCGGGTTGCACACCGCAACAGGAGAAATAAGGGTGATAAATATAGGGAGGAACAATAACGGTGGACATGTGGGAGCGGGTTGCGTGCCGCAACAAGGAGCAATAAGGTAGGATATTCATGTGTTACTGATTTTAAGCATAAATACTGGAATACTCACTATTTTATTGTTGTCATTTTATATTCTGCACTTACGGTTATTTTAAATTGAAACTTGGAGATTTTCGTGAGGATTGGTTAAAGCTTAGATCTCAAAAAGTTAACCGAGTTGTATTGTTTATTGTTGCAAGTAACATTTAATTTTTATTATTCCCTTCTTGCTTTATTGTACATTGTATACATGTTATGTTATAAATGCCCCGCCGTAGCCTCGTCACTACTTCTTCGAGGTTAGGCTCGGCACTTACCAGTACATGGGGTCGGTTGTACTGATACTGCACTCTGCACTTCTTGGGCAGATGCAGGTTCCGGTCAGAGCTGATTCTTTGAGCAGTAGTTGAGCATTCACACGGATACACGAGGTAGATTTAATGGCGTCCGTAGATTCCTAGAGTCTTTCCTTATTAGTTACTTACTGTTTTATTTCATCCAAAAAAGACATATGTTTTCTTTCAGCCAAATACTTGTAGTATTCTTGTCACGACTCCAAAACCAACCCGATCGCGATGGCGCCTATCGTGGAACTAGGCAAGCCTACACTCTTAACCAATTCGATTTCTATCTTTACAATATTTAAATATTACCCTTTTTCATCAGAGGAGAACCGAAATAAAAGATAGATTCAAACCCAAAATACATTAATAAGAGAAATCCCAAAATCTGGTGTCACTGAGTCATGAGCCAATACTAGAACTGTTCCCAAAATTTAACAAGACAATTTTTTCTAGAAATAATCAATAAAAATACACAAGGATTATAGGGAAAGATATAGGCGGGTCTGCGATCGCCAAGCAGCTACCTCGTCCTCTCCGAAAATGATCTGCAACCAAAATGATCAACTGGCACTACCATGGCCAGGGATACCTAGATCTGCACACAAGGTGTGTGGGTAACGTGAGTACACCAACTCAGTAAGTAACAAGCCCAAACTGTGGCTGAGAGGTAGTGACGGACTAAACCTCCACATTTACAACATAACCAATGTACATAAACTTAGGCATGCTTTCAGTTAGTTAGACAACTCAAGGTGATAAGACAAGTACGGTTCTGAACAGTTTAACATATATATATATATATATATATATATATATCAATGTATTTTACATGCCAATGCATCAGCAGTATGAAATGCACAATGCGATCCCACTCTCAAATACTCGTCCGCTCAATACTGTATATGGCTCGCATGACCCAGGGAAGATCCATCCCAGATTATATACACATCAGACAGAAGTCACTTAGTACTGAGGAAGGCCGATCCAGCCCTATGAAGAAGATCCATATCAAGATAATGATACATCTCAAAAATACTCGGTACTTTATATGGCTCGACGGCCCAGGGAAAATCCATCCTAGAATACGTGTACACATCACTGACATCAACCGCTCAGTACCAGGGAAAAACAGGCCAATCAAGCCTCATGGAGAAAATCCATCTTCGAACATAAACACTTCGGACACGATCCCTATCCAGGGAAGATCCATCCCTCAAATATCACTGCGCTCACTTGGGGTGTGTTACAGACTTCGGAGGGGCTCCTACAGCCCAAGCGCTATCATAAGCCAGATCCAGGCATAATCAATATAACATGCTGCGGCGTGCAGCCCGATCCCACAACTGTCACTCAGTATCAGGTTCTCGGCCTCACTCATTCATCACTCTCCAGTCTTGCCACATGGGATCACAATGCATGAACTAGCCCGAATCCATGATATAATGTGCAAAACAATAATTACCGAGACTAAGACATGATATGATATGCTATGATAGGACTGAGTATATAATGTCAATGAAACACATGTGATTACAACAATAAATGACCACTCGGTCTCAACTATGTCGGCGTGAAGCCTTAACATAATGTCTAGCATGATTTCTAGAATGGTTTGCATTAAGATGACCGCTCGGGTCTCAACAGGATCGGCGTAAAGCCTTAACATAATATCTAGCATGATTTCCAACATGGTTACTTTAATCACATAGATAGAAGCACAAATATCAACAAGAAAGAACCGCTAAACGGTTCCATGGAATGAACCAGGTCACAAGTCTCACGGTGCACTCCCGCACGCCCGTCACTTGGCATGTGCGTCACCAAATTCCAATCACATAACACATAGTTCGGGGTTTCGAACCCTCAGAACTAAGTTTGGAAACGTTACCTCAATCAAGCCAAAACTCTACTCCGCAATGCCCTTGCCGCTCGACTCGGCCACAAATCGCCCCGAATCTAACAAAAATCAGTATTATATCATTACTATATGCTAAAGGAGAGAGGCCCACATCAAAATTATCAAACTACATCACAAATCCCGAATTTGGCCAAACCCGACCCCCGGGCCCACGCCTTGGAATCCGATAAAAATCACAAAACTAGAATCCTTACACTCTCACAAAACTAGAATCCTTACACTCTCACAAGTCCATACATACCAAATATATCAAAAATCGACAACAAATGACCCCTTAAATCCTTAAATCAAAGTCTCAAGTTTCCAAGACCTAACCCCTCAAATTACACCATTAAACTCCACTAATTCCATGCTTAATCAGTCAAATACCAACATAGAATCAAGTTTTAGGTCCAAGAAACTTACCTCCACGAAATCCCTTGAAATCCCTCTTCAATTTGCTCCCAAATTCCTCAACCCGTATGAAAATACGATGAACAATGCCTAAAATTTGCGAAGGCAAGTATTTATATGCTCTGTCCAGGGGTTCCACACCTGCGGTCACTTGTTCACACCTGCGGTCCCAGGTGCGCATCTGCGAGTTCCACTTAAGCTCCCATTTTCCGCATCTGCGGTTTACCATTCGCACATGCGGGCTCGCAGGTGCGATCCTTCTTTCGCATCTGCGGAAGCTGCCCAAGCCTCCATTTTCCGCTCCTGCGGCACATTCTCCGCACTTGTGCCCATCGCACCTGCGGCTCCCCGTCTGCAGGTGCGGCCACACCAGAAAAATCACACCAGCAGCCTTTCTGCTGCATAATCAAAATCCAAACCTTGCAATGACCATCCGAAATCATATCGAGCCCTTCGGGACCTCAACCAAATATACCAACACGTCATATATCATCACACGAACTTAGTCAAACCCCGTTACACTAAAAAATATCATCAAAACACCAAATAAATCCAAAATTCAAGCCTAAGGATTTCTAAACATCCGAAATTCGCCCACGATGCCGAAACCAACCAAACCACATCCGAATGACCCAAAATTTTGCACACATAACACAAACGACACTACGAGCCTACCCCAACTTCTAGAATTCCATTCCGACCCCGTTAGCTAATTTTTCACTGCCGACCGGAAATCGCCAAAAATTCAACTTCGCCAGTTCAAGCCTAATTCTACCATGGACCTCCGAAATAACATTCCGAACCCACTCCTAAGTCCCAAATAACTTAACAAAACTATCCAAACCATAAAAACCAAATTTCAATATCATTTACCCATAAGTCAACTTCCGATTGACTTTTCCTACTAAATACCCAACTTAAAAGACTAATGTCTCATTTCTCTCCAAAAATCGCTCTGAACCCAAGCCAACCAACCTAACACAACATAATGGAGTTGAACCACATATAATGAAGCAGAAATGGGGGAAACGGGGCTAAAACTCTCGGAACGACCAATCAGGTCGTTACAATTCTTTAGTAGTTCGTGAGTTGTGACACCAGATCCTGGGCAGTTATATAGTTAGTATTCGTTTGTGGTTCATTTTATCTTATCGAATATTATTCCTGATTGCATTTATTGGAAAGTATTATATTTCCTTCTTATTTTAAATTATTTTATTGTGTTTAAGTGAACTTGTAAATGAAAATGTTGGTTAAGTTCTAACATTGGCTTGCCTAGCAAGTATGGTGTTAGGCGCCATCACGATCCCGTGGGTTAGGAATTTGGGTTGTGACAAGTTAGTATCAGAGCACTAGGCTGCATAGGTCTCACAATTCACGAACAAGCTTAATAGAGGTTGAGGGATCGGTACGGATACGTCTGTACTTATCTCTCAGAGGCTATAAAGTTAGGAACAAACTCATTTTCTTTCTACTCCGTCGTGCGATTCTTGTTATCTCAAATACTGATTGAACTCTTCTGTTCTCTCGCAGATGGCGAGAACACGTGCTTCTTCTTCCACTGACCAACAATCAGGTCCTCCAGCAGCAGCGGCTCCTACAAGGGGTAGAGGCCAAGGCCGTGCCAGAGGCCGAGGCAGGGGCAATACTCAACCCATTGCTCAGGCAGCAGCCCCAGCTGTGGAGCCTCAGATAGAGATTGATGAGGGGCTCCAGCTCATACCATTCCAGCGGGACCAGTTCAGGTCCTAGATGGGTTTATTTCTATGGTGCTTCAGGACGCTTTGGTCCGATTAGTGGGCATTATGGAGAGTGTAGCCCAGACTGGCGCACTCCCTATGGAAGCAGACGTATCTCAGGCAGGAATAGGGGTGCAGACTCCTACTATCCACACTCCTAAGAAGAATACTCTCCAGATTCAGACCCCAACAGCCAACCCAGTTGGGGTAGTTCAGCTAGTTGCTGCAGCACCGCTTGTTGATAGGGCAACTATGTCAGCCGATGCTTTGCGGATATTGGACAGGTTTATCAAGCTTTTCCCTGTTCATTTCAGTGGTGCTATTTCAGAGGATCCTCAGGAATATCTTGACAGCTGTCATGAGGTTCTTCGGAACATGGGTATTTTTGGGACCAATGGGGTCGAGTTCGCCGCTTTTCAGATGACTGGTTCCAAAGAAATGGTGGAGGGATTATTTGTTGACTAGACCAGTCGGATCACCTGCTCTGACTTGGGATCAATTTTCACATCTCTTGTTGGAGAAGTTTCTTCCCATCACTACTAGAGAGGAGCGCCGCTGCTAGTTTGAGCGTCTTCAGCAGCGCAACATGACTGTCACCTAGTATGAGACTCGATTTGGGGATTTGGCTCGGCATGCTATTCTTTTGTTGCCTACAGAGAGAGAAAGGGTCAGGAGATTTATTGAGGGCCTTGCTCAGCCCATCAGATTGCAGATGGCTAAGGAGACAGGGAGCGAGATTTCCTTTCAGGATGCGACCAACGTGGCCAGGAGAGTTGAGATGGTTCTTGTACTAGGAGGTCAGGTTCGGACAAGAGACCTCGCCATTCCAGTAGATTCAGCGGTGCCTCGTCTAGAGGCGGGGATACTCAGGGTAGAGGACATTCTTCCAAGACATTTAATTCAGCACTTCAGACGTCCCATGGTGCCTCAGGTGGTCATGGCTCTTACTTGTCTTATTCTGATCAGCCAACCCCTATCAGAGCACCTCATCTTCAGAGTTATTATCGTGGTCAGCCTACTCGTCAGGGCCAGCCTCAGTATCAGGAAGTGGTATGAGTGTGGTGAGTACGGGCATATTCAGAGAACTTGTCCGAGATTTTTGGGTAATCAGCCTCAGGATCAGAATTCTCGTGTTATAGTTCCGGCACCAGCTGCAGCACCACCTGCCCAGCCAGCCAGGGGTAGGGGTCATGTAGTCAGAGGTAGAGCTCAGAATGTTAGAGGTGGAGGCCAGCTTGCTAGAGGTGGAGGCCAGCCTGCTAGAGGTGGAGGTCCACCTGTCAGAGGTCATCCCAGAGACACGGTTCAGGGTGATGGGGCCCTGCCTCGATTGTATGCATTTTCGGCCAGACCCGAGGCGGAGTCCTCCGATGTTGTTATCACAGGTAACCATTTCAGTTTGCAATAAAGATGCTTCAGTTTTGTTTGACCCAGGGTCTACTTATTCTTATGTGTCATCCCATTTTTCCTCGTATTTGGTTGTGCCCCGTGATTCTTTGAGTGTTGTTGTTTATGTGTCTACGTCGATGGGGATGCTATTATTGTAGATCATGTGTATTGTTCGTGTGTGGTCGTTATTGAGGGTCTTGAAACTAGTGTAGACATTTTGCTTCTTGACATGGTCGATTTCGATTTAATATTGGGCATGGATTGGTTGTTACCTTATTATGCCATCTTGGACTGTCACGCCAAGACAATTACTTTAGCGTTGCCAGGGTTGCCTCGATTGGAGTGGAAAGGGACTCCTGGTCATTCTCCCAGCAGAGTGATTTCTTATACCAAGGCTCGTCGCATGGTTGGGAAGGGGTGTTTGGCTTATTTGGATCATATTCGTGATTCTAATGACGAGGTTTCTTTGATAAATTCTGTGCCTATTGTTCGTGAGTTTATCGAGGTATTTTCGGCAGACCTCCATACCGGATGGCCCCACCAGAGTTGAAAGAATTGAAAGAGCAGTTGCAAGACTTGCTTTTTCCAAAAATTTTCTATTTAGTTTGGCCGATAAACCGCCCAATAACCGCCCGATAATCGTTAATCTGATACAAATCCGCCCGTTATCTTACTGGATAGCTAACAGATTACTACATTTATAATCGCTAACAGACAATCCGAACTGTTAGGTGTAATTATCCGTCCAATCCGCCTGATAAGCACCCCTAGCCTTAATTATTGGATGCTAAGTTTTGTCACAACTTTACATGTGTATGCACACTTAATTTTTTTTTTTTTTGGGTTTAAAGTTAGTTGTTACTACCCTTACATTTTGTTACATTTCATGGACCATGGTATTTGATTTAGTACAAAATTTAATATGTTAATGACTTTTAGTATGCACTAGAAATGGTAAAAGAAAGTAGCAGTTGAAAAGAGTGAAATGCATCACATCATATAGTTAAATTGTAAAAGTTAATGAATTTAAATTATTGACAATTGTGAAAGTTGACTAGGAATGGAATGGTACCAAATATTGCGAAGATCTAAAAATGCAACTATTATATTAATCGGGTCGGGTGAGTCATATTTAAGTTTTACGCTATTTTACCTTTTAATCAGTTTTCAGCATGTGATTCATGCATGTTTGGTGCCTATGTATATCCTGGTTACTTTGCACATTAATTATAATTTATCGTCTGTGTATAAAATTGTGGCCTCTAATGAGAAAGAATTTTAGTGTCTGTAATGTATGATTTATCTATTAATTTCCAAATTGATTAACTACATTTTTATCCATGTATCTAATGACTACAGGAGATCACATTAGAATAACAGTTATAATTTGAAGTTAAAGCTCACCAAAGTTACCTTCTATACAGCTCGCGCATTAAAATGTTTACATGCACTCAGAGGCAAATCCAAAATTTAAATCCTACGGGTTCAGTTTCTAAAGTTTTTTGTATCGAATCCGTTATATTTTTAAAGTTATGGGTCAATATCTACTATATTTACAATTTTAATAAATTTTTATCTACAAATTTTTATTCCGTATCAAAAGTTATGGGTTCAGTTGAACCTCCGTTAGAACACTACATCCGCCTCTGCATGCACCATAGGAGAGTTACACACATCGCAACTTTAGTTGATCATATTAAAGCCTGTGGATAAGTAAACGACAAATTTCATCTTGCAAATTTTGTTATTATTAGTCGTATTTTGTTGTAGAACTATTATGTAAATTTTCTTGATATTTCAAGGGTAGAAAAAACCTTTTTCTTTTTGGTATTAAATAATGCAGATTTCATTTTTGTCCGTCAATAAAAAAAATGTACTACTAGTTGGTTAAATATGTAGGAAAAAAACTAACATTTACTGGCTAAGGAAGGATAATCAATTTTGTACCTCTTCCTATGTTTGCTTTTTGAAAGCATTAAACGCAAACAAAATTAGGAATTTTTTTTAGTAGGATTATGCGCTATAATTCGGACAGTAGTGGTAGTATGAACATCAGGGCTATCTATGCCTCTTACTTTTGTTGTGATTCATATTAATTATATATAATATTGCTGCTCTTTTTTAAACCCCCCCCACTCCCTCTTAAAAAGAAATTATTCAAATTCTGATAAAAAGAATTACAGTAGTTCAACAAAGCCCTAAGTTACTCAATGTTTTATGTTTCTGTACAAACTTAGCCAGCTTATAATATTACGACTTGGTTGATAAAATATCATATATAATTACAGAATACTTATTACCGATATTATTTATTTATAAGTTTAATCTTTTTCTTCTTGAAAACACATATATGAGTAGTAGCCAGGATAGACAAAATTGCATTGTCTAGCTAAATGAAATGTAATTAACGTAAATATTTGATAGTACTAAATTCTTTCAAAATATCTTGGGTCATCAATGTCTCCTTCCACAAATGCAAAATCTTCCATATTAATTATAGAATATTTTCATTTTTGTATATAACATTGCCATTCCAAGCAACAAAAAGCATCTCAATATCCACTACTAAAAATCCGGTAAAAAGCGACCAAAAAATTTACGACCAAAGTTGGTTGGTAAAAAAAAGCGACCAACTTTGATCGCTAATTTGGAGAAAATTATTAAATAATTATTTTAAATAATTTACCGATCAAAGTTGGTTGGTATTTGGTCGATAAAGTGGTCAACATGTTGACCGGGCTGATCAGACTTGCTTAGTCAAAGAAATATTGAAATTAGCGACCAAATTTGGTCGCTAAGGTGAGACTTAGTTATAACGTTTTAATAATTATATTATTATTTACAACTTTTTATAAAATATAAATAAATATTATTTAAAATTGGCGACCAAAGTTGGTCGGTTATGAAATGGGAAGCATGTAGCGACCAACTTTGGTCGCTAATTTGGGACCTAATTATAACGTTTAATAATTATATTATTATTTAAAATATTTTATAAAATATAAATAAATCTGATTTAAATTTAGCGACCAACTTTGGTCGCTAATTTGGGACCTAATTATAACGTTTAATAATTATATTATTATTTAAAATATTTTATAAAATATAAATAAATCTGATTTAAATTTAGCGACCAACTTTGGTCGATAATTTTAATTTCTGGATAGTTAATATCCAAAGTTGGTCTCTTTTCAGGTCAACATTGGTCAAAATTAAAAATCACTTTTATATTTACTATCTAAATAATATAAATGTAATCCGTTAACACTTTTGTAATACAAGGGATGAATACACTACATATATATATATATATATATATATATATATATATATATATAGGTTGAGACGTTTAATATTCAACGATGCATCTGAGTAGGTTATAAGTCGATAAATCAATTGACACACAAATATATTTGATGAAAAATTATATATACTAATTAGGATCTTGACAAGTCTATGGATCCCTAAAAGAACCCTAGCCGGGAAGCTTTTATATGAAAAACTGAGAAAAATGTTAGTTTTGCCTTTAAAATTGAATTTAAGTTGACTTCGGTCGACATTTTGGGTAAACGGACTCGGACCCGTAATTTGATGGTCCTGGAGGGTCCGTAGGAAAATATGGGACTTGGGCGTGTGTAACGACCCGACTGTTCATTTTGCATTATCAGACCCCATTCCTCTAAATAAAACTTCCCACAACGGCTTATTGTGATTTATGACTTGCGGGAACGGGTGGTTCGGGATTTGGAAGCGTTTAGAGTGATATAGGAACACGTGATTTCATAAGGTTGGCCTTTAATCCCAAGTTTGACTTTGGTCAATATTTTGAGTAAACGACTTTGGAATCGAGTATCGACGGTTCCGGTAGCTTCGTATGATGATTTCGGATTGGGCGTATGTTCGGAATGGGTTTTGGATTACCCGGGAGCGTTTCGGCGCCCAATAGCGAAATAAGAGTTTCCTTAAGTTCATATTGTGGTTTGGGATTGTGTTATCAAGATCCAAACGGAATTCCGAGACCGGGAATAGATCCGTTATGTCATTTATGATTTGCTTGCAAAATTTGGTGTCATTCCGAGTAATATAGGTCGATTCAGCGCATTGTTAGTAAATTCAAGAACTTAAAGTTCCTAAGTTTGATTCTAGGGGTTTTGAGGTGTGATTTTGAGTTTTACCGTTGTTTTGGGTGTTCCGAAGGCTCAAGCGATTTCGTATGACCTCTCGGGCACCAAACGAGGCCAAAAACCAGCTGAAGCAGTTGCTGGTGCACCTGATCTGGTGTGACCGCAGGTGCGGTTGCCCAGTCGCAGGTGCGGATAATATTCACAGGAGCGGAGCCGTAGGTGCGAGCCCCTCTTCCGCAGGTGCGAGACTTTTCTCGCAGGCGCAAAACCGCAGGTGCAGTCCCTGAGCCACAGGTTCCCTGAGCCACAGGTTGCGGTACCCCTGTAGGCAGTGAGTTCTTTAAAACACAGGACAAAATCATTTTCACCCCATTTCTTCCCCCATAGTCGATCTTGACAGCTTGGAAAAGAGCCAAACGACCTAGCTACTGAAAGGTAAGTGATTTCTACTCTAATGTTAGTTAAATACATGAATTCCTAAGTAGATTAACCTCCTAATTAGTGAAAATCAAAGGTTAGAGGAAAAACTTAGGGCTTTATGAAATTTGGGGAATTACCCACTAACTAGCTATGAAATTATACAAAAATCATATATTAATGATCCTTAGGGTATGGGTAAGTGTTTCCTTCAAGAATTTCCGGAATTTGAGCATGTGGGCCCGGGGTGTATTTTTGGGATTTTTCAAAGTAGGTTGAAATAACTACTTAATTAGGTAAATTTCATACTTTTGAGCATAGATTAATTCATGTATACAATATTTGACTAGTTTCGAGTCCTTGGGAGACGAGTTTGGAGTTTCGGGCGCGTTCTTGACCCGGAAAGTAGGTTCGGCACGAGGTGAGTCTCCTTTCTAACCTTGTAAGAGGGAATAGTCCCCATAGGTGATTATAAATAATGGCATGTCCTTATTTGCGGGGGCTACGCACGCACGAAGTGACGAGAGTCCGTGCGTAGCTACTATTACATTATGTTGGGTAGTTCTAGGGCTCACGAGCATGCTTTTATGTGCCTTACATGTGTCCCTAAATGTATTTTGAGTTGCATAGTATCTTTGAATTGGTATGAGAGTATTAGGAATTTATGTTAAAAAATTATATTGCTTAAGTTCTTGCTTTTACGTACAATCTCTATTAAATCCCTAAATATTGAAAAATTATGTGTATTTATACGGCACCCGCGTTGCATGTATGATTCGTGAGCGGGATAGACCTACTATTATGTCAACCGCGTCGCATGCATCTATGGTCTGAGCCGTTCGACCCTCGGCAGTGCACATTTATTTTCGCGACGCTTCGGCCGTACGCTTTCGGCATACTATGTGCTATATAATTTAATGGGAGTTTTGTTGTAATTGTATAAACTGCTTCATGTGAAAAAAGGGAATTTAGTACATTATATGCTAGTGAAATTTGACATTCAAAGGTAATTACAATTATACTTGATATTTTATGTCTTTGTGATTACTACGACTGTTATGCCTGCCTAGACCTTATTAAATTATATTATTTAAAATTTTGATTCTATTAAGTATCATGTCTACCTCTCGTCACTACTTCTTCGAGATTAAGCGGGATACTCACTGGGTACATATCTGTTTATGTACTCATGCTACGCTTCTATACTTAATTGTACAGGCTCTGAGGCAGGTGCATCTGTGTATTCATCCAAAGCTCGTCCCTAACGTATATTTGGGGTGGACTTCTCGGTGATCTTCTTTCCTTGACGTTCTTCTCTGGCAACACTTTGGAGTTCCTCTTTTCTTTTTCTATGTCTGTATTACTCTTGTTCAGACAGTAGGGAAAACTTGTACTTTTTTTTGGATACTCGTTTCTATTAGATGCCCGTAGACTTGTGACGCCAGTTCCTGGCATGCCCACGTAGTGGATATTCTATTCTTTTGGGTTGTAATTATTGGTGGTGATTACTATATTTATTACTCACTTTTGGTTGTCTAAGTCACTTGTTTACTTCGAAATTTAAAAATCTAAAAGAAAAACGTCTCAAGTATGGGAAATTGTTTTATAAATTAAAAAGGGATCACTAGTAAATTAAGGTTGTCTTGACCGACATCAGAGTTGGGCGCCATCGCGACCTAAATTGGGATTTGGGTCGTGATAGCGTGTGTCCGGAATCGAATTTCGAGGTCCCAAGCCCGAGAAATAAATTTTTGAAAGAAATTATTTTATTGAAAATATAAGATTTTTTGGAAATTTGGTTATATTTTAAATTTATGGTATCGGGCCCGTATTTTAGTTCCATAGCCCGGTACAGGTTCAATATGATAATTATGATATGTCTGTAAAATTTGGTAAGGAACGTAGGTCGTTTGACGTGATTCGGACCCGTATTTGTAAAATTTGAGAC
The DNA here is from genome assembly GCA_005239525.1 of Nicotiana knightiana. Lineage (NCBI taxonomy): Eukaryota > Viridiplantae > Streptophyta > Magnoliopsida > Solanales > Solanaceae > Nicotiana > Nicotiana knightiana. Next base: position 26,497 of record ML388824.1, read on the forward strand.
TTTGAAAGTTTGGAGATTTTTCTTTGATTTCTATGCTCAATTCGTTGTTTAAGATGTTATTTTGGCGATTTGATCGCACGAGTAAATCCGTAGGATGTTTTTGAGGTTGTGTACATGTTTGGTTTGGAGCCCCGAGGGCTCGGGTGAGTTTCGGATAGGCGTCAGAGTGATTTTTACTTAGAAATTTTTGTGTCCTATGGTTGTAGCTGGTGTCCAGTAAATTAACCCTATGCAAACGCATGGGTACCCATGCGGACATAACGCACACGCGGGGAAGGGGGCTGGGTAACACTATGCGATCGCATAGTACAGGGTGCGAACGCGGAGCATAGGAAAATTACTCTAGCGAACGCACCCATGTAGTCGCGAACGCATAGAGTATAGGGGGGGCTGGGGCTGGTAGCCTATAACACTGTGCAAACGCGGCCTGTGGCCCGCGAACGCGTAGGCCTAGGGTATTAAGACTATGCGAACGCATAGAGTAAGTGTCTAGTGTTTTAAAAACAGTAGCAAAAACGGGTATTCTTCAAAAACTCATAACTTCTTCTTCCAAACTCCAAATTGGGCAATTTTTGAAAGGGAACTTCACTACAAAATCATAGGTATGTACTCTTAGACTCATTTTCTTCCATTTCCATTAACACCCATTAGATTTGTAGGCCTAAATAATGTTCTTAAGGGTAGAGAATTATGGATTTGGTAAAGTTAGGGCTTTTTGTATAATTTGAATTTAGACCTTGTTTTGGGTCGGATTTCAAAAATAATTACATATTCGGGATCGTGGGTGAATGGGTGATCGGTTTTTGGTCCGAACCTCATGTTTTGACCAAGCGGGCGCGGGGTCGATTTTTGACTTTTTGGGAAAAATGATAGGAAATATGTAATTAAGTATTAGAATTGAATTACTTAGCGTTTATTGATTTTGTTGAGTCAATTATGTCTAGATACAATCGATTTGGAGTCGAGTTCAAAAGGAAAAACGGTGATTGAGGCTTGATTTTTGTCGTGGAAGTCGAGGTAAGTGTTTTGTCATGACCCAAAATCCTAACTTAGGTCGTGATGGCGCCTAACACCGGGGTCAGGCAAGCCAACAACTTACTTACTAGTGAAATTTCCTTATCTGATAAAACATCCCCACACTAACCAAATTTTATGCTTAAAACATTTAAGTGGAAGCGGATAAATTAGCCAACTTAAATAAATGTAGCCATAAGGATCATGAACCAACATATACAGTTCCAAAAATATAAGGTCTATTATGTGTGTGCCAGGAACTAGTGTCACAAGTCTACAAGCGAACTAGTAGAATACACAAAAGATGAAATAAACTGTTCTACTGTCTGAAAGAAGTAGACAGAAATACACAAAAGATAACTCTATAGTGCTGTTGAGAATCGCCAAGTGAAGCAACTCACCGTGAAGTCAGGTCCAGAATATACTCTCAGGATCAAGCTCCGGTCGGGTAACCAGATGCACCAGCCTCAGAACCTGTAATATTTAAGTATAGAAGCGTAGCATGAGTACATAAACAAATATGTACCCAAAGAGTATCCCGCCTAAACTCAAAGAAGTAGTGACGAGAGGTCGATGTGATACTTACTAGGGTCAGACAATATGAAATGAATACAGGCTAATCAGTAATAGCAGTAATGAACAGTAATAAGGAAATGAGCATCATATAACATTCTCTAGTACCCTCACGCCATCCCTTTCCATGGCATACAAGCTGATTAACCTCCTTTCTTTCATAAAATCAACAGTTACAACTACAGGGCTCCTCATAAATTACCAAACATATAACAGGCTATGAACGTACGGCTGTTACGACGTGAAAAGTAAATGTGCACTGCCGAGGGTCGAACGACCCGAACTATAGATGCATCTATCTGCCTCGCTCGCGAATCGATCATGCGACACGGTTAATATAATACTAATACTACCCCGCTCACGAATCATTCATGCGACTCGGGTTAATATAATACTAGGACTACCCCGCTCACGAATCATTCATGCGACTCGGGTTCCCGTATAAATAGATTATTAGCAGGAGATTCCAGATAATTTAGCGGGGAGCATACTAACAGGATGAGAATTTAATAATGTCAACTCCAAATCATAACTTCTTAGGCCTTCACATGGGAGATTCGAGGATATTAGACTACTTAGACCATATGCAAGATCACTGATATAACACGTATAGCATGCTTGTGAGTCCTAAACTATTCGACAAGGCATAATAGTAGGTACGCACGGGCTCTTGTCACTTCGTGTGTGCATAGCCCCTGCAAATAAGGACAAACAACCATTTATAATCACCTATGGGGACAATTGCCTCTTACAAGGTTAGAAAGAAGACTCACCTCGTGTCGAACCTACTTTCCGGGTCAAGAACGTGCCCGAAACTCCAAACTCGTCACCCAAGGTCTTGTAACTAGCCAAATGTTACATAAATACATCAATTTATGCTCAAAAGTATGGAATTTCCCCTTTTAAACCAATTTAGCCTACTTTGCAATATCTCAAAATACACCCCCGGTCCCACATGCTCGGATTTCGGAAATTTTCGAAGGAAACACTTACTCGTAACCTAAGGATTAGTAATATATAGTTTTTGTATGATTCCATGGAAAGTTTCTTGGAAATTCTCCCGTTTTCCATAAAACCTAGGGTTTTTCACTCTAACCCATGACTTTCCACTAATTAGTGTGTTAATCTGCCTAAAAATCCAAGTATTCAACTTAAATTATAGTAGGAATCACTTACCTCTCAGTTGCTAGGTGAAAATCTCCTTTTTGAAAGCTCCCAAAATCGCCACAAGTGAAGAAAAAATGGCTAAAATGGGACTAAGTCCTGTTTAAAACTAACACTGCCTAGCTGCCCCTTGTGTATTCATGATACGGACTCGCTCAAATTTTCGGAAATTGAAAAACAACAACGAAACTAAGAATTCGACCCCAAAACCAAATTGAATAAAACTTTGAACTTAAAGTTCTTGAATTCGCTTTCAATGCACCGAACCGACCTATAGTACTCGGAATGACACCAAATTTTGCAAGCAAGTCATAAATGACATAATGGAACTATTCCCAGTGTCGGAATTCCATGCGGACCTCGATAACACAAATACACGTTCCAAACCAAATTTCAAACTTAAGAAAACTCTAATTTCGATATTGGGCGCCGAAACGCCCCCGGGTCATCCAAAACCCATTCCGAACATACGCCTAAGTCCGAAATCATTATACGAAACTACCGGAACCATCGAAACTCGATTCCGAGGTTGTTTACTCAAAATGTTGACCGAAGTCAAACTTGGCCTTAAAGACCAACATTAAGGAACCAAGTGTTCCTATATCACTCTAAACACTTCCGAATCCCAAACCACCCGTCCCCGCAAGTCATAAATCATAATAAGCCGCTTCGGGAAGTCTCATTTAGGGGAACGGGGTCCTGATACGCAAAATGACCGGTCGGGTCGTTACATTCTCCATATCTTAAACAATCGTTTCTCCTCGAACGGGTCTAGAATCATACCTGAAGTGCTGGATAGGTGTGGGTATCTTCTCCGCATGCCCTCCTCGGACTCGCAAGTCGCCTCCTCGACTGGCTTTCCCCTCCACTGGACTTTTACGACAAAAACTCTCTTGGATCTCAACTGGCGATCCTGCCTATCAATGATAGCAACTGGCTCCTCGTAGCCCAACTTCTCATCCAACTGAATAGTGCTGAAATCAACCACGTGAGAGAATTCGGCGTGGTACCTCCGGAGCATGGATACATGAAAGACCGGATGAACTTCTGATAACCTGGGAGGTAAAGCAAGCTCATAAGAAACCCCTCCAACTTGCCTCAATACTTCGAAAGGAACTATAAAACTCGGGCTCAACTTTCCCTTCTTCCCGAACCTCATAATACCCTTCATCGGCGAGATTTTCAACATAACCTTATCTCCCTCCATAAATGATACATCACGCGCCTTCTGATCCGCGTAACTCTTCTGTCTGGACTGTGCTGTGAGGAGCCTCTCCTGAATCAAGTTCATTTTCTCCAAAGGATCTCTCACCAGGTCGGTGCCATATAACTTAGCCTCGCTAGGATCAAACCACCCGATAGGAGAACGACACCGCCGACCATACAAAGCCTCAAATGGGGCCATCTCGATGCTAGACTGATAACTGTTATTATAAGCAAACTCGGCCAAAGCTAAGAACTGGTCCCACTTACCTCTAAAGTCAATCACACATGCCCTGAGCATGTCCTCCAATATCTAAACTGTCCCCTCCGACTGACCATCAGTCTGAGGGTGAAATGTTGTGCTGAGATCTATCTGGGTGCCCATATCCCTATGCTATGCTCTTCAGAAATGCAAGGTGAACTGAGGACCTCGATCTGATATAATGGACACCGGAACACCGTGCAACTGGACTATCTCCCGAATGTAGATCTGGGCCAACCTCTCAGAAGTATAGGTAGTAGCCACTGGAATGAAATGCGCCGATTTGATCAATCTATCCACAATGACCCAAACCGCGCCTACCTTCCACAAAGTCCGAGGCAACCCAACCACGAAGTCCATAGTGATGCGCTCCTACTTCCACTCAGGAATGGGCATCTGCTGAAGTAGGCCTCCTGGCCTCTGGTGTTCACACTTAACCTGCTGGCAATTAAGACACCTAGTCTTTCTTCATCCGCCTCCACCAGTAATGCTGCTTCAAATCACGATACATATTTGTAGCACCAGGATGAACAGAATACCGAGAACTGTGTGCCTCATCTAGGATCCTCTCCCTCAGGCCATCAAAATTAAGAACAAATAAATGGCCCTGAAGTCTCAAAACACCATCCTCTCCAATAGTAACCTCCTTGGAACCACCTTGAACCACTGTCTCTCGAAGCTTTGCCAAGCACGAATCATCAAACTGCCGAGACTTAATTTCACCCAATAACGAAGACTGAGTAACCACATGTGCTAGAACTCGACGAGGCTCTAAAAGGTCTAATCTCACCAGGCGATTAGCCGGGGAATGAATGTTCAAGGCTAGAGGTCTCTCCTCTACTGCAATATAAGCCAAGCTACCCATATTCTCTGCCTTCCTGTTCATAGCATCTGCTACCACATTCGCCTTGCCCGGATGATAAAGAATGGTGATGTCATAATCCTTCAGCAACTCAAGACACCTACACTGCCTCAAATTAAGATCCCTTTGTTTGAAAAAGTGCTGTAAGTTGCGCTGATCCATATAAACCTCACAGGACACCCCATACAAATAGTGCCTCCAAATCTTAAGAGCATGAACAATCGCCGCCAACTCCAAATCGTGCACATGATAATTCTTCTCATGAACCTTCAACTGGCGTGAAGCATAAGCAATAAATTTCCCTTCATGCATCAACACACACCCCAAGCCAACGTGTGAAGCGTCGCAATATATTGTATATATCCCAGAACCAGAAGGCATTACTAGAACGGGTGCTGAGGTCAATGCTGTCTTGAGCTTCTGAAAGCTCGCCTCACACTCGTCGGACCATCGGAACGGGGCATTATTCTGAGTCAATCTAGTCAATTGGGTTGTAATGGAAGAGAAGCCCTCCACAAATCACTAGTAGTAGCCTCCTAGACCCAAGAAACTCCTGATCTCTGTAGCTGAAGTAGGACATGGCCTACTCTGAACTGCCTCAATCTTCTTAGGATCAACCTTGATACCCTCTCCGGATACCACATGTCCCAAGAATGCCATGCAATCCAACCAAAACTCACACTTGGAGAACTTAGCATATAGCTTCTGTTCTCTCAAAGTCTGGAGCACAACTCTCAAATGCTGCTCGTGCACCCCCAGGCTACGTGAGTAAATCAAAATCTCATCAATGAATACAATGACAAAGGAATCAATATACGGCCTGAATACCCTGTTCATCAAATCCATAAATGCTGCTGGGGCATTAGTCAAGCCAAAGGACATCAACAGGAACTCATAATAGCCATATCTCATACGAAAAGCAGTCTTCGGAACATATGAGGCCCGAATCCTCAATTGATGATATCCCGATCTCAAATAAATCTTAGAAAACACCCAAACACCCTACAACTGGTCAAACAAATCATCGATGCGCGACAAAGGATATTTTTCTTAATGGTGACCTTGTTCAACTAGCGGTAATCAATACACATCCGCATAGTCCTATCCTTCTTCTTCACAAATAAAACTGGGGCACCCCACGGCGATACACTCGTCCTGATAAATCCCTTAGCTAACAACTCCTCAAGCTGCTCCTTCAACTCCTTCGGAGCCAAACGGTACAGAGGAATAGATATAGGTTGGGTGCCTGGAGCTAAATTAATGTAGAAATCAATATCAAGATCCGGAGACATGCCTGGAAGGTCTGAAGGAAATACATCAGCAAACTCTCAAACCACTTGCACTGAATCAATTGTCGGAGACTCGGCGGTGGTGTCCCGCACATAAGCAAGATAGGCTAGACAACCCTTCTTGACCATATGTCGAGCCTTCAGGAATGAAACAACCCGGCTGGCTGCACTAACTAAGGAGCCTCTCCACTCCAACCTAGGGGACTCGGGCATGGCTAAAGTAACTGTCTAGGCATGGCAATCTAGCACGACATGATAAGGAGATAGCCAATCCATGCCTCGAATAACCTTAAAATCAACCATGTCGAGCAATAGAAGATCTTGATCACGCTCAACTATGTCTTATAGGAAGACTAAACGGGCGCTGCAAATATAATCTGGGGTATTACGCCCAAAGTCGATCCCACAGGGAATTTACGAATCAATTGAGTCTATAAAATAGTAAACTGTTACTTAATCACTTTTCTCAAGACTTTTAAATATCTATTGGTGATGGTTACTAAATCTAATAACAAAATAGTAAATTAGCAATTAACTAACAATATAATATAAACAATGATAATAAAGGGTCTACGGTTATGGTTTCCCCCGTTGGTGAATTCTTCCTTGGATATATCTTATAGTTTAATTGGCTATCTCTGTCAATCATGAAAGCTCTAACTATCATAAATCTCTCTCAAGTAATTATGATAATTTACTAAACGCACTCTCTCAAGTTACGCTAGCTAGATCACAATACAATTCACTTTAGACTGCACCCGAGGTATCGTTATCTCTAATCTAACCTCTAAACCCTCGGTTATGACTTTCGTCTATACTCCGGGAGTGGTGTTGTTCAAGAAACTACCTAAATATGCACTCTCTCTCAAGTAGATACATAATAAATAGGAATAGTTAATCTAGAGCTCTTTCAATCAACTACAATAAGAACGTAGTTAAATAAAAAGAGATTAATCAACCAAAATATATTAATATCACAATGAATTCATCCCTAACGGGTTCTACCAAAATCCTAGACTAAAGAATTTAGGTACTCATGTTATTGAGAATCAAAACTAAAATAAATTGCATACTTGAAATACAAAGTAATGAATACTCGATGTAGAATCAATGTTTGTCACTTCTATGGTGTTTTCTTGTTGAATCCTTCGAAATCCTTCCGAATCTTCTCCGTCCTCTTAAGTTGTGTTGTTTGGTGTCTATTTATATGTTTAGGGCGAACCCTAAACATGTGGGAGACTTCTATTTCAACCGGGAAACACTTAACTCGTCAAAACTCGGATTTGGTCGAAATTGGGGACCCCGGGCGTTTGGGCTCTAACGCACCCCTAAAGCCAGGGCAGGCCTGGCGTTTGGGCCCTAACACCCCCCTAACGCCAGAGTCTGCCTGGCCTTATGGGGTAAACGCCCCCTTAACGCCAGGTAGGGTCAGGCTTTAGGGGGCAAACGCCCGGCTATCGCCCGGGTGTCTCCTTTTGCGTATTTTCGACGTATTTGCATCCCTTTAGCTCCGTTTCCATCTCCAATTCACCTACACATAAAATAAAATCTATTAAGCACATAACAAGTGTATTTTTATCATTAAAGCACCTCAAATGTAAGGTATATTACATATTAAACTATGCATTCTAGCCTCGCATCAGGTCAGCTCAAGTCTCGAACCCACAAAAGGTGACCACACAAGACCGTTAGATCCGGTCTACCACCACAGAATCACCCACAGGAGTGGAGACACATATAGGAGAACCCAAGGACTCGCGAGGAACATCCAGAAAATGAGCAAATAAGGCTGAAAAATAGGAATAGGTGGATACAAGATCAGATAACAGTGATTCCTCTCTACCACATACTGAAACAATACATGTGATCACGGCGTCTGAGGCCACTACATCTGATCTGGCCGGAATAGCATAGAATCTAGCTGGAGCACCGGAAGACTGAGCTCCGCCAGAGTGAACAGGAGCTGACTGACCTCTCCCTAATGGGCCTCCACCTCTAGGAAGACCCATGTCGACCTGTCCTCCACCTCTAGGTGGCCTGACTGCTGGTGCTGGAATCATAGGCTGATAACCCTGCTGCATTGCCTTGCCCTGAAACCTAGGACAAGTCCTCTTGAAATGGCCGGAATCCCCGCACTCATAACATCTCTCCGGAGGCATGGCATGCTGCCCTGAAGAAGAACCCTGGATAACTGGGGGATGGTGAGAGCCCTCTAGCATACCACTGAAGTAAGTTCTCACTGGAGCACCACGAGGAGGTGGTGGTGGGGGTGCTGAATATGGGGGCATGCTAGGCTGACCCCTACCAAACTGACCTCTGCCCCTAGTTGGGGCACATCTGAAATCCCCGAAATATCTGGCCCTCTTTTCCTGTGGTTCCTGCTCCCTGATCCTCGACCGATAACCCCCGATCCTATGAGCAATCTCCACTACCAGCTGATAAAGAGTCCCATCTCCACCTCTCGGGCCATGTTGGCCCTAATGCCTTGATGCAACCCGGCTACAAATCTCCGCACTCTCTCAGCATTGGTAGGTTGTATCATGAGTGCATGGCGAGACAACTCTGAAAATATAGCCTCATAATCTGTCACTGACATCTGTCCCTGCTCCAGCTGCTCAAACTGATACCACAACTCTTCCCTCTCATAGGGTGGGATATATCTGTCTAGAAACATCTGAGTGAACTGCTCCCAAGTGATAGGGAGAATCTGCTGGCGTGCTGAGAGTATAGGACTGCCACCATCTGCTAGCTCTGCCCTGTAACTGGAAGGTAGTGAAGTCCACTCCATGGGACTCTAATATCCTCATATTGTGCAGCCTGTCTCTACACCTTTCAACAAAATCTTGGGCATCCTTGCCTCGCTCACCCCCGAAGACTGGAGGGTGCAATTGAGTCCATCTATCCAATACGTTCTGTGGATCATCATCCGCAACTGGTCTGGTCTTAGGTGTTGCTGCTACAGGCTGAACTCCACCCACGGGCAGTGTACCCGGGGTATGATGTAATGTTGTTGACTGACCTGCAGCCTGGGCGGTAGGAGTCTGGGCCCTCCCTCCTGCCTGGGATGTGGCAGGATCTGCTGGAAATAAACCAGCCTGGGACATAGTGTCCCTAAATCGCATCATGCGGCCCATGATCTCCTGGAAGCCTGGCGCCGTCATAAAGTCCATTGGAGCAGGATCTGGTGAGGGCACCTCACCCTGCTCCTCTATAGTAGGATCCTCTGGTGGTGGTGCAACTGGAATAGCTCTGGGATGCCGTCGTCCCCTACCTCGGGCCGGTGCCCTCCCTTGGCCTCTACCACGGCCTCGGACAACGGGGGTAGCAGCCCCTCCCGGGTCTGGAACATCGGATGTACGCGTCCTCATCATCTGTGAGAGAATAGAAGAATGAGATTTAGTAAACCATCAACTGCACGATAGAACATGAATAAAGAGAGGTTTCCCAACACCCAATAGCCTCCCGAAGATAAATACAGACGTCTTCGTATCGATCCGCAAGACTCTATTACGTTTGCCCGTGACTTGTGAGACCTACGTGAACCTAGAGCTATGATACATGTGGCTGTTGCTGGTGTCCAAGAAATTTACCCTATGTGAACGCATGGGTACCCATGCGAACGCAATGCACACATGGGGAAGGGGGCTGGGTAACACTATGCGATCGAATAGTACAGGGTGCGAACGCGGAGCATAGGAAAATTACTCTACGCGAACACACCCATGTAGTCGCGAACGCATAGAGTATAGGGGGCCTGGGGCTAGGTAGCCTATAACACTGTGCGAACGCAGCGTGTGTCCCGAAAATGCGTAGGCCTGAGGGACTAAGCCTATGCGAATGCGGCCAAGGCTCGCGAACGCATAGAGTAAGTGTCCAGTGTTTTAAAAACAGTAGCAAAAACGGGCATTCTTCAAAAACTCATAACTTCTTCTTCCAAACTCCAAATTGGGCAATTTTTGAAAGGGAACTTCACTAAAAAATAATAGGTATGTACTCTTAGACTCATTTTCTTCCATTTCTATTAACACCCATTAGATTTCCAAGCCTAAATCATGTTCTTAAGGGTAGAAAATTAGGGATTTGGGTAGAGTTGGGGCTTTTTGTATAATTGGAATTTAGACCTTGTTTTGGGTCGGATTTCAAAACTAATTACATATTCGGGCTCGTGGGTGAATGGGTGATTGGGTTTTTTTCCGAACCTCGTGTTTTGACCAAGCGGGCCTGGGGTCGATTTTTGACTTTTTGGGAAGAATGATAGGAAATCTGTAATTATGTATTGGAATTGAATTATTTAGCATTTATTGATGTTATTGAGTCAATTATGTCGAGATACAATCAATTTGGAGTCGAGTTCAAAAGGAAAAGCGGTGATTGAGGCTTGATTTGGTCGTGGAAGTCGAGGTAAGTGTTTTGTCACGACCCAAAATCCTAACTCAGGTCCTAACTCAGGCAAGCCAATAGTTTACTTACTAGTGAAATTTCCTTATTTGATAAAACATCCTCACACTTACCAAATTTTAAGCTTAAAACATTTAAGCGGAAGCAGATAAATTAGCCAACTTAAATAAATGTAGCCTCAAGGATCATGAACCAACATATACAGTTCCAAAAATATAAGATCTACTATGTGTGTGCCAGGAAATAGTGTCACAAGTCTACAGGCGAACTAGTAGAATATACAAAACATGAAATAAACTGTTCTACTGTTTGAAAGAAGTAGACAAAAATACACAAAAGATAACTCCATAGTGCTGCTGAGAATCGCATAGTGAAGCAGCTCACCGTGAAGTCAGGTCCAAAATATACTCTCAGGATCAAGCTCCGGTCGGGTAACCAGATGCACTAGCCTCAGAACCTGTACAATTAAGTACGGAAGCGTAGCATGAGTACATAAACAAATATATACCCAGTGAGTATCCCGCCTAACCTCGAAGAAGTAGTGACGAGAGGTCGACGTGATACTTACTAGGGTCAGACAATATGAAATAAATGCAGGATAATCAGTAATAGCAGTAATGAACAGTAATAAGGAAATGAGCATCAGATATCATTCTCTAGTACCCTCACGCCATCCCTTTGCATGGCATACAAGCTGATTACCCTTATTTCTTTCATAAAATCAACAGTTACAACTACAGGGCTCCTCATAAATTACCAAACATATAACAGGCTATGAACATACGGCTGTTACGACGTGAAAAGTAAATGTGCACTGCTGAGGGTCGAGTGGCCCGAACCATAGATGCATCTATCTGCCCCGCTCGCGAATTGATCATGCGACACGGTTAATATAATACTAAGACTACCCCGCTCGCGAATCATTCATGCGACTCGGGTTCCCGTATAAATACATGATTAGCAGGAGATTCTAGATAATTTAGCAGGGAGCATACTAACAGGATGAGAATTTAGTAATGTCAACTTCAATGAATAACTTCTTAGGCCTTGACATGATAGATTCGAGGATATTAGACTACTTAGACCATATGCAAGATCACTGATATAACACGTAAAACATGCTTATGAGTCCTAAACTACACGACAAGGCATAATAGTAGCTACGCATGGGCTCTTTTCAGTTCGTGCATGCATAGCCCCCGCAAATAAGGACAAACAACCATTTATAATCACCTATGGGGGGAATTCCCTCTTACAAGGTTAGAAAGAAGTCTCACTTCGTGTCGAACTTACTTTCCGGGTCAAGAACGCGCCCGAAACTCCAAACTCGTCTCCCAAGGTCTCGTAACTAGCCAAATATTACATAAATACATCAATTTATGCTCAAAAGTATGGAATTTTCCTATTTAATTAACCAATTTAGCCTACTTTGCAATATCTAAAATACATCCCCGGGCCCACGTGCTCGGATTCCGGAAATTTTTGAAAGAAACACTTACCCATAACCTAAGGATCATTAATATATAGTTTTTGTATGATTCCATGGCAAATTTCTTGGAAATTTTCCCATTTTCCATAAAACCTATGTTTTTTCACTCTAACCCATGATTTTCCACTAATTAGTGTGTTAATCTACCTAAAAATCCAAGTATTCAACTTAAAATATAGTAGAAATAACTTACATCTCAGTTGCTAGGTGAAAATCTCCTCTATGAAAGCTCCCAAAATCGCCACAAGTGAAGAAAAAATGGCTAAAATGGGACTAAGTCCCATTTAAAACTAACACTGCCCAGCTGCCCTTTTTGTGCGATCGCAGCTGGGGCAGTTTAATCGCAGAAGCCAATGGCCAGAACCCCCTGAAAGTCTACTGTGTGATTGCAGAAGGGGACTTGCGAACTCAGAGAACCAAATTGGACCAGGCCACAAATCATCCCTGTGCGAACGCAGACATGTGACATTTCCCCATACCCTGCCAACTCCTTCTACGCGATTGCATAAATGCACCCGCAATCACACTGAAGGAAATCAGTCAGCGCAAATTTTGTGTTTTGAATTTGACTCCGACGGGTCTGAAACTCACCCGAGCCCCTTGGGACCCGTCCAAAGGCACTGGCAGGTCTGTATTCATGATACAGACTCGCTCGATTTTTCGGAACGTGAAAAACAACAACGAAACTAAGATTCGACCACAAAACCAAATTGAATCAAACTTTGAACCTAAAGTTCTAGAATTCGCTTTCAATGCGCCGAACCGACCTATACTACTCGAAATTACACCAAATTTTGCAAGCAAGTCATAAATGACATAACGAGACTATTCCCGATCTCAGAATTCCGTTCGGACCTCAATAACACAAAAATACGTTCCAAACCAAATTTCAAATTTAAGGAAACTCAAATTTTGATATTGGGCGCCGAAATTCCCCCGGGTCATCCAAAACCCATTCCGAACATACGCCCAAGCCCGAAATCATTATACGAAGTTACTGGAACCGTCGAAACTCGATTCCGAGGTCGTTTACTTAAAATGTTGTCCGAAGTCAAACTTGGCCTTAAAGGCCAACCTTAAGGAACCAAGTGTTCCTATATCACTCTAAACACTTCTGAATCCCGAACCACCCGTCCCCGCAAGTCATAAATCATAATAAGCCGCTTCGAGAAGTCTCATTTAGGCGAACGGGGTCCTGATATGCAAAATGACCGGTCGGGTCGTTACATTTTGGCCTAACTTTAGCTTGAGGGAATAGGTGTTGAGTCTTATTTGCTATGTGTTTATACCATGTTCAACATATAGGTGAGGTGAAGAGTACCTATACGTTGGTGTCAAGCATGCCCGTCAGTTGGAAATTATGAATTATGTGATTTTTATTGATATTTACTGTGTTATAGCTTGAATTTCACTTTAGTGGTTGTTCATTCAGTGGAAATTCTTGGTAATGGATATTGTGAGTATTTGTTCGATTAAGGAATCTTATGTAAAGATACGTACTTGCGGCAGATTGGTTATAGTTGTGTCCCGGGATAGTGATATTTTTTACTGTTGTTCCCTTGCCGGGATGTTATGATTTATGATTCATATTGTTGATTTTTCCTTGCCAAACTTCTGCTATTGATATTGCTTGGGTGAGGAAGAGTGTAAAGCACGAATGGTGATACCGTGTATTGATTATTCTGAGGAAAAGTGTCAAGCACGAAGGGTGATGCTGTGTATTGATTATTGTGAGGACGAGTGTAAAAGAACGAAGGGTGATGCCGTTCCATGTTATGATATTAAAAGCACGAAGGGTGATGCCGTGCCCTTTCTATTTATTATTTGGTGAGGATGAGAGTAAAAGCATGAAGGGTGATGCCGTGCACTTGCTTTTATATTATTATTTGGTGAGGATGAGAGTAAAAGCACGAAGGGTGATGTCGTGCACTATTTTCCTTGTGATTATTATTTCCTACTGTTACTTAGATAATTGATCTTTTGTCCTATTTCATTTTTTTTCTGTTATCTGATATTGCTTTCCCCCAACATGTTTCCCCTTTTTCCCTTGTTCTTAACTGGTTATTCTTGTTGTTATTATTTCTTCCGAATATTATTAAATTGTACAGGTTGTCTTGATTGTCGTGTCCTAGCCTCGTCACTACTTCGCCGAGGTTAGGCTCGAAAATTACTCAGTACATGGGCTCAGTTGCACTAATGCTACACCTGACATCTTTTGTTGTGCAGATCCCGGTACAGGGCCCTTTGGACATTTGAGCTAGGAGGCTGCCTTCAGTCCTGTTGGAGACACCTTTTTAGTTATTTCAGGAACAGATGAATTTACTTTTGTTCGAACCCCTTATTTGTAGTATTCGTAGATAGTCCGTGAAAGTGTGGCACCAAGTTATGGGAGTTGTTATTATGGGTTTCGTGATAGTATTTAAAAAGGTTGTTAGATTCTATTTCTTCCGCACTTTTATTTTCGCTGATCTTGTATGTCACTAACTAGTTGCTAAAAATAAAGGAATAATATAGAATAACAGGTAATGTTGCCTTGCCTAGCGGGTTCAATGTTAGGCGCCATCACGGTCCCGACGGTGGGAAATTCGGGTCGTGACAGTTCTTTTAGGGATTGATACATTTGTAAATTGATTCATCGACTTATAACCTACTCAGATGCATCGGTGAATATTAAAAACAAAACGTCTCGACTTATATCAATTAATCTATTATAATTGATTCATCGACTTATAACCTAGTGTTGAATGAATGTAATTCATTAACTCTATAATAATAATAATAATGAATACAGTAGCATAAACTATAACATGCTATATATGTAGTTAAAGTAGCATGAAATGTGTGTGTTATATATATACACACACTAACATATACTAAAACAAGTTATATATACGTTATAGTATTACAGTGAAGTGTCTCTCTCTCTCTCTCTCTCTATATATATATATATATATATATACATATATATATATATATATACATATATATATATATATATATACATATATATATATATATATATGTAAGAACATGAAGCGCTAGGAACACAGGTCAGGTTCTTTTAGGGATTGATACACTTGTAAATTGATTCATCGACTTATAACCTACTCAGATGCATCGTTGACTATTAAAAACAAATTGTCTCAACTTATATAAATTAATCTGTTATAATTGATTCATCGACTTATAATTGGTTTATCAATTCATTCATTATTCGTACGTAGTAATGTATAATATTGATCATCAATTACAATATAGTTTATGCGTGTGTATGAAATTACTCATATACTTAAATATAACTTAAAAAATTCCTTTACATAGATGCTATTATAATCTATTAAAAGTAATTACCTAGTTAATATAAATTTTTTTTAAAGATTATCCTTATAGTTTATAATTATTTATAATAATAGTAGTTGAATAAAATAAATATGTATAGCTAATAATAATTTTTTTATAGCTTATAATATTTAAAAACCACAAAAGAAAAAAAAATAGTTTAACTTTTTGGTCGCTATTTTGATCAACGGTCAAATCTTAATTACAGACCAAAAATAGCGACCAAAGTTGGTCGCTTTTTCTAATAACAGTATAAAAAACGGGTTCCCCCCCATTTCTTTTATTTTCATCCCAAAATTTCTAAAAACTCTCTCAAAACCTTCTCCTCCCCTTCTCACACAAATCCCATTCCCCCACCCCGCGGCACCACTGCCCGTGCCACCACTGCTCGCCGTCCACCACCCAGTGCTGCCGCCACCAGTGCCGCCCCCCCTCTCTCTCTCCTTCTCCACCTAAAAAAACCTAGGTTTGAATTATAACCTTGAATCTTTGTTATTTCTAGTTTTTGTTTCAATGTATTGTAGTTTATTGTTTCAATTTTTTAAACATTGTATTCTATTGAGGATTAGGGTTTAGGTCTTGTTTAATTAGTTTTGTTAATTAATTTTATTAACTAATTAGTTTAATTAGTGTTGAATTCTATTATTGTCACGACCCATTTCTGGAGTCGTGATGGCATCTGTCGTGGAACCAGGCAAGCCATCCATTTTATCTAACTAAATACAATTTCCAATAAAATATCCTTCTTAACGAGTCTGTGGATAAAAATAATAATAAATCAAAATTTGGAAACCAATTTATGAAATTCAAAAGACAAAATCCTACTAACCCCGGATCCAGTGTCACACAGTCATGAGCTGCTAGTACTTAATACAACCAAAACGAAAGGACCAACATAGTTTAAAAATAAATACAACAGTAGAAAAGGAAGAGAAGATGAGATCACGGTTGCCAGCTGCTACCTCGTCAACTCTGATGAAACTGCTACTACTCACTGACAAGAGCTAAATCCCGCTGTACCTGGATCTGCACACAAGGTGCAGGGGGTAACATGAGTACACCAACTCAGTAGTAACGAAACCAAACTACGGGTTGAGAGGTAGTGACAGACTAAACCTCTGATAATTCAAACAACAATATATAAATTGGACATGTCAGTAATATATCAGGAATTAAACACGATGCATCAATATATGTCTGTAATCTGCATACTAGCACGAATTCATATAGAATAAAAAATGATGTGTACTCATTAATCAAGCTCTCATAAGGTGGTCCACTCAGTACTAGAATACGGCCTTCAGGCCCAGGGAAGTCCATCCCGGATATTACATAAACACAAGTGATACAGTTACTAAGTACTGAGGAAAAAGGCCGATCGAGCCCCCACGGAGAAGATCCATCTCCGGAACATAATAACCACAGAGAAATCATCTCCAGAACATAATAACCACGGAGAAATCCATCTATGGAACATAATAACCACAGAGAAATCCATCTCTGGAATATTTGTGCACTCACTGGGGGTGTATAGACTACGGAGGGGCTCCTTTCAGACCAAGCGCTATATCAAGCCAACAAAGGCATGATTTCAGGATCGCTGAGGTGTGCAGTCCGACCTCATAACTGTCTCAAAACCAGGCCTCAAACCTCACTCAGTCAGTACCTTCCAGTCTCATTCACAATGCTCTAACATATGAAAATCAGCGTAAGCAAATGATAATATAGAATAAACTAGCAACTTACGAGACTGAGGCATGAAACATATACTATAACAGGACTGAGTACATGAAAGCAATAATCGCATATAGAGACAACAATAATCGACCATTCTGGTCTAAACACATCGGCATGAAGCCTTAACATTTATACTTAGCATGATTTCTATTTTGTTCAAGGTAATTACCACCTTAACAGTAGAATATCAATCTGAGACAACCAGTAGACAGTGCCATGGGATGAGCCAGGCCACATTTATTCGGTAAACGCTCGCATGCCCATCACTTGGCAAGTGCGTCACCTTAATTAACAGCAAATATCAAATAGTTTGGGGTTTCGAACCTTCAGTTCCATGTTTGGAAGCGTTACTTACCTCAAAACCGGCTAATACACTACTCTGTAGTGCCCTTGCCTCTAAATTCGGCCTCCGAGTGCTCCAAATTTACCAACAATCATATGTATATCATTATAACTTGCTAAGGAACTAATCCAATCGAAATGTATCAAAATACTCAAAAATCCCGAAATTGTTCAAAACTCGACCCCCAGGCCCACATCCCGAAATTCAGAAATTTTTATACCAAACTGTTCTTCGTCATTTCATGAGTCCGTACATATAAAAAACACCAAAATCGGCGTTCGTTTGACTCCTCAAATCGACCCTTAAAGGTCTCATAATCTCAAGCCCAAAAATCCAATTTTTCTACTGATTTTCCATGAATTTACACTGGTTTTATGTTCTATAATCATCCATGATCGAGTTTTAATAATCAAAATACTTACCTCTATGAAGAACAAGGATTTTGCTCTTCAAAATTCGTCCCCAAAGCTCTTTTTCGTACAACAATGGTGTAAAATAAGGTTTAAGTCGCGAAAGGGTTTATTTAAATATGCCCAGTGATTTCTTCACCGCGATCGCGGCAAAATCCACACGATCGCGATTCACATCAACTCAAACCCACGCTATTGCAGCCCATCACACGTGATCGCGAAGCACACTGACCAGCCCCCACGCGCACCCCTCTATCCCTACGCGACCGCAACATGCCCCACGCGATCGCACTGCTCAACGTGCTCAACCTCTGCGACCACGAACACACCTCTACGATCACAGAGAGTAAAATTCTTCCCCTCATAAATTTCACTATGCGATCACGACTCTCTGTACGCGATCGCAGTGAAGGAAAACCTGCTGCACAAAAACCAGAAAACCAGTAATTTACCTAAGTCCAAAAATGCCCGTTAACCAACCGAAACCAATCCCAAGCCCTTCGGGACCCCAAAAAAAGTTACCAACAGATCCCATAACATCATTCAAACTTAGTTGCACTCTCAAAACACCAAATTACATCGTATTCAAGCCTAAGAACTTTGAAATTTCTAAAATCCTCCAACGATGCCGAAACTATCCAAAACAACTCCGATTGACCTGAAATTTTGCAGACATATCNAATAAACTAGCAACTTACGAGACTGAGGCATGAAACATATACTATAACAGGACTGAGTACATGAAAGCAATAATCGCATATAGAGACAACAATAATCGACCATTCTGGTCTAAACACATCGGCATGAAGCCTTAACATTTATACTTAGCATGATTTCTATTTTGTTCAAGGTAATTACCACCTTAACAGTAGAATATCAATCTGAGACAACCAGTAGACAGTGCCATGGGATGAGCCAGGCCACATTTATTCGGTAAACGCTCGCATGCCCATCACTTGGCAAGTGCGTCACCTTAATTAACAGCAAATATCAAATAGTTTGGGGTTTCGAACCTTCAGTTCCATGTTTGGAAGCGTTACTTACCTCAAAACCGGCTAATACACTACTCTGTAGTGCCCTTGCCTCTAAATTCGGCCTCCGAGTGCTCCAAATTTACCAACAATCATATGTATATCATTATAACTTGCTAAGGAACTAATCCAATCGAAATGTATCAAAATACTCAAAAATCCCGAAATTGTTCAAAACTCGACCCCCAGGCCCACATCCCGAAATTCAGAAATTTTTATACCAAACTGTTCTTCGTCATTTCATGAGTCCGTACATATAAAAAACACCAAAATCGGCGTTCGTTTGACTCCTCAAATCGACCCTTAAAGGTCTCATAATCTCAAGCCCAAAAATCCAATTTTTCTACTGATTTTCCATGAATTTACACTGGTTTTATGTTCTATAATCATCCATGATCGAGTTTTAATAATCATAATACTTACCTCTATGAAGAACAAGGATTTTGCTCTTCAAAATTCGTCCCCAAAGCTCTTTTTCGTACAACAATGGTGTAAAATAAGGTTTAAGTCGCGAAAGGGTTTATTTAAATATGCCCAGTGATTTCTTCACCGCGATCGCGGCAAAATCCACACGATCGCGATTCACATCAACTCAAACCCACGCTATTGCAGCCCATCACACGTGATCGCGAAGCACACTGACCAGCCCCCACGCGCACCCCTCTATCCCTACGCGACCGCAACATGCCCCACGCGATCGCACTGCTCAACGTGCTCAACCTCTGCGACCACGAACACACCTCTACGATCACAGAGAGTAAAATTCTTCCCCTCATAAATTTCACTATGCGATCACGACTCTCTGTACGCGATCGCAGTGAAGGAAAACCTGCTGCACAAAAACCAGAAAACCAGTAATTTACCTAAGTCCAAAAATGCCCGTTAACCAACCGAAACCAATCCCAAGCCCTTCGGGACCCCAAAAAAAGTTACCAACAGATCCCATAACATCATTCAAACTTAGTTGCACTCTCAAAACACCAAATTACATCGTATTCAAGCCTAAGAACTTTGAAATTTCTAAAATCCTCCAACGATGCCGAAACTATCCAAAACAACTCCGATTGACCTGAAATTTTGCAAACCTATCCAAAATGACATTACGAACCTGTTCCAACTTCTGGAACTCCATTCCGACCCCAAATAGCCTATTTTCCACTACCAACCAGAAATCGCCAAAAACTAACTTTCGCCAATTCAAGCCTAATTCTACATCGGACATCACAAAAATATTCTGAACACACTCCTAAGTCCAAATCACCTAATGAAGCTATCCGAGGCATAAAATCCGCATTCTGAGTTTGTTTATCAATAAGTCAACCCTCAGTTTACTTTTCCTATTTTAAGGCTATTTTTTAAAGACTAAGTTACTGAATTCTCATTTAACCATTCCGATTTCAAGCCTACCAACTCTAACAGATCAATAACAGTATAACTAACATATGACAAGTAGAGAATAGTAATTATAATGCAGGTTCTACGTAACGACGGACTGGGTCGTTACATTCTCCCCCCTTAAACAAATGTTCTTCCTCAAACGTGCCAAGGGTTGTTCCAAAAGCCATCGATTGCCAAATAACCTTACCATGCACACACCCGGGTGTCCATATCCCTAATAGGTACCACACACAACCGACACACGCGGTCCGTAACAACAACACCACCCACCAGGGCGAGCACATGAACAGATGTAACAAAAGATTCGCGGGGTGTATCCAGAGAATGGGCTAGATTATGATGAACATGTGAATATGAAAAACAAGAATCAATAAAAAAAACTTAAGCTTCTCGTGACAGACTGAAACAATACCTGGGATTACGGCATCAAAAGCCATCTCATCCGGTCTGGCCGGGAATGCATAAAATCGGGCCTGATCTCCACCGGATCGACCTCCCCCTCTTTGGCGACCTCTAACTTCCTGACCCCCACCTCTAGCTGCCTGGGCGGGCAATGCAGCTACTGATTCTGAAACCACGAGCTGACTCCTCTGCTGATAAGTACCTCTCACAAGACGAGGGAAAAACCTCTTAATATGGCCCACATCTCCACACTCAAAGCAACCTCTCTCGGAGAAGGACTGAAGGGAAACCCTAGCACCGAGATAACCACTGGAAGAACCAGGTGTCACACCTCCTTTTTATACACCCCTAAGGATAATAAGAGAGTTTTTCCACTTTAAGTGACATAATCAAAAATGGGATTATTTATTTATTTAGAGTCGCCAGTTGGGATAATTATATGGTGTCCCAAGTCACCAGTTTAAATCCCAAATTGAGGAAATTTGACTCTGTTTAAATTGTCTGCGAACCAGAAATTCGGGCAAGGAATTCTATTAACCCGGGAGAAGGTGTTAGGCACTCCCGAATTCCGTGGTTCT
>MDKJ01294205.1:0-35704 GCA_005239525.1 Nicotiana knightiana
ATATATATATATATATATATATATATATATATATATATATATATATATATATATATAGAGGGATATGGGAAAGGTTATGGCGTTATATACGCACCACCACCCGATCAGCTTACGTTGATGATTTTGCCCATAGTGGCCGAGATGATATGATGGGATGCCCTCAGAGGCTTGATGATGTTATGAACACACGTACCTATGCAAGATATGACATTCATACGCATATGCATGACACTATAAGTATTTCATGATTTATAGAGTTATCCTAACTTACAGGTTGAGTCATTTACTCCATATTTCTTCCATGTCTGTTATGTGCTTATTTATGTGCCTTACATACTCGGTACATTATTTGTACTGACGTTCCTTTTGCCTGGGGACACTGCGTTTCATGCCCGCAGGTCCTAATATACAGGTCGAGAGCCCTCCAAGTAGGCTATCATCTCAGCGGAATATGTTGGTGCACTCCATTTGCTTCGGAATTGCTTGTTTGGTTAGTATGATTTAGACGTGTATTGTTTGGTATGGAGGGACTATGTCCCGACCTTTAAGAAAATTATGTATTCGTAGAGGCTTGTAGACAGATGTCATGTACGTAAAATATTGTATGGCCTTGTCAGCCAATGTTCAGTACACGAGTGGTTATTTTGGTCTTATAGGCTCGTAGTTCATATGTATAAGTTTGTATTCCCTCATGCTTTACTCCGGTTAATTTACCTATGATAGAATGATATGAAAGATATGTTACGTTGTTACCCGATTAATTAAGGCACCGGATGCCCGTCGCGGCCCATTGGTTAGGGTCGTGACAATTTGTCCAAAAATTTCAGTTGTGTATCAATAGTTTTTTTTGACAAAATTAGCTCAAGTTTTGAATACTTGAAAGTTTGTAGCCGTTTTTCTTAGGAAACTTTATCATATATTGTTTATTTTACATTGGATTTTCATCTATTTATCATTCAATATTAGTTTAATCATCTTTTCTTCTTTAGTTTCTTCATCGCATACTAGGAGTAGCTAAATTTCTAGCTAGGGTGTTGACCCAACCCTAGTGTGGGTACCTAATGAGTGTCTGATTTAGGGATTATTTATGGTTGGGTCTGTAATATTTAGCCTAGTTCTTGCATAAAATTGTAGAATTAATGGTTGCAAACATTAGTTCATGCCTATTTGACTTAGTCTCTTCTTGAGAAAGAGAGACTTAGTCTAAGAAAACTTGGATAACAAGAAATTAGGATGAACTCAAGAGATTGATAGTCCTAATTAAAGGGTTGAACCTAGAGATAGTAAAACTTGAATTAAGCATTTATCAACTGTTTTGTGCAATACCCATTTGGACTTGAGAAAGCCAAATAGGGAAAAACCACTCTCTTACCGAGAGGTATTTAGTGGGAAATTTTGTGTTGATTGCTATAAAAACACCCCGACCAACGAGGCTCGCTCTAAAGCCCACAATCCGTTAGGCAAACACCTAGATGGAAGTCACAGCCCTAGACCTTTTACATATTTGGAAAACAACAACAAAAACATTATTCCCTAGTTTCGTATTTTACACTTTCAAACAGTAGTATAATTTTAGAAGTAGAATCAAAACAAAGTTTGTGGAATTGCAACTTAGACACTTCACGCGCTCAGTCCAAATATATACCTAATCCCATATACGCTCCCTGTGGATTCGATCCCGACTCCTAGTTGGGTAATTATTATTGCAATCGACCACTTCACAACCCCAATTTTAGGTGTGACTTGGGTGAGATCAATTTTGGCGTCGTTGCTAGGGAGCTAAAAACGAATTTAGCTACATATTTGATTTTGTGTGTGACTTGTCTTCCTTTCCTTCCGCGTTACTAATCTTTTTGGTGAAACAATTGTAGGTAAAAAAAAGGATCTCAACAACAATGATACTCTCGGAAACTTGCCATTGGCGGATGACGAGGAGGATGACCAAGTTGAAGAGGTTACTATTGAAACTCGAGCAAATAGACGAGGTCGCCCACCTCAAGATGAAGTTCTCGTTCCTCCCCCACCTCCACCAAGAGCGGCTCCACACCAGGTGTTTCCAAATGAAGGATATGCAAGTTCCATAGTCCCGCCTCGCAATAAGGCGGGCAACTTCGAAATCACTAATGTTATGCTCATATTGCTAGAGCAACAGGGATTCTTCACCGGGGCTCCGAGTCAAAATGCATACAAACACTTGAAAGGGCTTTTGGACACTTGCTGGAGGAGTAAACAGACCAACGTCTCCGAGAATGCTCTAAGGTTGAGGCTATTTCCCTTCTCTCTCCGGGGGAAGGCCTTGGATTAGGTAGAAAGATTGCCAAAACAATTCCATCTGTACATGGGATGAATTGGCAGAGAAATTCATTTCCAAGTTCTTTTCTCCCGAGCATATAGCTACTCTTAGAGACAAGATTCTAGCATTCAAACAAGAATCCAGTTAGCCTTGGCATGAGATATGGGAGAGGTACCGTACTATGGTGAAAGAGTGACAAAACAGTTATATGAAAAAGGCTATGATTCAACAAGCTTTCTGTAAGGGGATCAATACTACCAATTAATGCGTGGTCAACCAACTTGCTGGTGGAAATTTCATGACTACACCATATGTTGAAGCTTGTGAGATCTTAGATGAAATGGCGGATACTTTATCGGCATGGAAAAGTAGAGCAAATGTTCTTGAACATGATCCAAATGTGATTCACCTACATAAAGAATTGCATGACCATGGGCAAGAATTGCCGAGTTGAACACCACAATGAATCAATTAGCCAAAGCTCAACTTCAACAAGTACAAGGTCCTAAGCAAGCAAATGCAATAGAAGGTGTAAATATGATGGTGAACAAGCGAAGGCAAAAGGGCCAACAAGTGCAAAACCGTGCGGAACAATATGTGCAATAAGATAGTGGGTTTGACCAAGATGAATCCTAAAATGAACAAGAGGAGGAAGTGCAATATGTGAACAACTTCCAAGAGCAAAGAAACAACTCTCAAGGCACGAATCAACAACAATGGTGATCGCAAGGGAATTAGAACTCAAGCAACCAAGGCAATTAGAATGGTGGTAATAACCATGTTAATTGGAACAATCAAAACAATCAAGGTAATTGGAATGGTGAAAAAAACCAAGGCAATTATAGTGGCAATAATTAAGTATATTGGGGAGGCAACAACCAAGGGGGTTGGAACAATAACCAAGGGGATCGTGGGTCAGGCTTTCAAAGGACCTCGATGTATCAACAACCAAGCAACTCGCCTCCTTATCCTTCCCATGGGCCTAGCTATTCCAATAATGAGATGGGGCGATTTGAGAACATGTTCAAACAAATGATGGATAAGAATGTCGACCGCGATTCTCAACGAGCCTCTCACAACTTCAATTCGCATTTTGGAAGTTCAATTGGGGGAAATATCGCAAGCTTTGAACACTCGTCTTAAGGGGGCACTACCAAGTGACACGGTGGTGGACCCGAAGGGTAGTAACAACACGGTACATGCCATGTACATGACTACAAGGAGTTGAAAAGGTGGGGATGCAACCACCTCAAGTCAAAGAATATTTTTGGATGATGAACAAATGATTCAAAAAGATGAGATTCCAAACAATGGGGTGCAATCAAATGACGAAGTGAGAATTGATATTGATGAAAATGTGGAGGAGACTCAAGAAGAAGTGAACCCGTCTAGGGAACATATTGTAGACATACCGAAACCGGTAGTGCCAACGGCTAAGGCACCAATGCCAAGGCCTCCTCCATACCCTCAAAGGTTTTCCAAGAAAAATGGGAGATAACCAATTCAAAAAGTTCATTGACATTATGAAGAGACTATCTATTAATGTTCCATTGGTTTAGGCTTTGGAGCAAATGCTCGGATATGCAAAGTTCATGAAGGATTTGGTGACAAAGAAGAGGTTGATGAATTGTGCACTCACTGCTCCTAAATTGGAAGATCCCGACACTTTCACAATCCCTTGAACCATTGGAAGCACCGACTTTTCCAAAGATCTTTGTGATCTAGGGGAGAGTATCAACTTGATGCCCTACTTGGTTTTCAAATCTTTGGGGATTGGGCAACCAAGAACCACTTCTATGAGGCTACAAATGAAGGATCGTACTATGAAGAGACCATTGGGTATTATTGATTATGTGTTAGTTCGTGTTTATAAGTTCATCCTCCCGGCGGACTTTGTCATTCTTGATTGTGAAGTGGACTATGGGTGCCTATTATTTTGGCTATACCTTTCCTTGCTACGGGGAAGGCTCTTGTAGATATAGAAGCCAGTGAGCTCACCTTCTGGGTGGGTGATGAAAAGGTAGTTTTCCATGTGTGCAAATCTATGAGGCAACCTAATAGCAATGAAGTTTGTTCATTTATGGACTTGGTGACCGATGTGATTATTGATGATGCTAGTGTCACAACAAATATTGATGATAATTTGGAGGCCATTTTGCTTAACCTTGATGAAGATGATGAGAAGGATGGCTATGTAGATTGTGTGAATGCATGCAAGGAATGGGGTCTTACACTGATAAACCCCGCAAATTGTCCTTGGATCTTAGAAACCGGAAGACTCCTCAAACAAAGCTCTCAATCGAGGAGCCTCCCACTTTGGAGTTAAAGTCATTTCCTCCACATCTCAGGTATGAATTCCTTGGCTTGTGTTCTACTTTACCGTTTGTTCTTTCCTCTTGTTTGACTAATGTGTAGGTAGACTCTACTTTGGCGGTGCTACAAAAAAGAAAGAAAGCTATCGGATGGACATTGGAGGATATTCGAGGTATCAACCTCGTCTTTTGCATGCACAAGATTATTTTGGAGGAGAATGCCAAACCCTCCATTGAACATCAAAGAATACTAAATGAGGAAATGCATGAGGTGTTCAAGAAGGAGATCATAAAGTGGTTGGAAGTCGGGGTTGTGTATCCCCTTTTTGATAGCTCGTGGACCTCTCCGGTGCAAGGTGTCCCAAAGAAAAGGGGCATGATTATGGTCACCAATAACAAGAACGAGTCGATTACTACAATAACGGTGACCGGGTGGAGAGTGTGTATGGACTATCACAAGATCAAAAATGTCACTAGGAAAGATCATTTCCCACTTCCCTTCCTTTATCAAATGCTTGATAGGTTGGCCGACCGTGATTTCTATTATTTCCTTGATCGATATTTTGGCTACAATCAAATTCTTATTGCTCCAAAGAGCCAAGATAAGACTACTTTCACATGTCCCTATGGTACTTTCGCATTCTCGCGGATGTCATTTGGGTTATGCAATACACCGGCGAATTTTCAACGGTGTATGATGGCTATCTTCATCGACATGGGGGAGGATTTTCTTCAAGTCTTCGTGGATGAATTTTCCATGGTCGGAAATTCTTTCGATGATTTCTTGAAAAATGTGGATAAGGTTTTGGCAAGATGTGAAGACACGAACTTGGTATTCAATTAGGAGAAGTGTCACTTCATGGTCGAGGAAGGCATTGTACTTGGCCACAAAATTTCAAAGAATGGTATTGAGGTCTAAGGCTAAAATAGATGTGATTTCTAAACTTCCACCTCCAATATGTGTGAAGGGAGTGAGGAGTTTCTTGGTTCATGCGGGGTTCTATCGTTGTTTCATCAAGGATTTTTCCAAAGTGGTGAGCCCCTTGTGTAAGCTTTTGGAGAAGGATGCCAAATTCCATTTCAACAAGGATTGGATGAAGGCATTTTAATTGCTCAAGTTCAAATTGACAACTACTCCTATTATCACTGCACCGAATTGGAGCTTGCCTTTTGAGCTCATGTGTGACACAAGTGATGTGGCGGTCAGAGAAGGTTTGGGGCAATGTATCAACAAAAAGTTCCATCTAGTATACTATGCTAGTAAGACCATGAACGATGCCCAAGTCACTTACTCGGTGACCGGAAAAGAGCTCCTTTCTATTGTCTTTGCTATGGAGAATTTTTGCCCGTACTTGATGGGTACAAAGGTAATTGTCCACATTGATCATGCAGCGCTTTGGTACTTAATAAGCAAAAAGGATTCAAATGAGAGGTTAATGCGGCGGGTGCTTTTATTGCAAGAGTTCGATCTAAAAATCCAAGACCGCAAAGGCAGTGAAAACCAAGTGGCATACTACTTGTCTCGCTTGGAGGAGGAGGGGAGGCCACATGACGGCCTTAAGATAAATGATTCCTTCCCCGACGAGCAACTTCTAGACATTTTGATGACCGAGATGCTATGGTTCGCCAACTTAGCAAATTATCTTGTGAGTGGTATTGTACGAATGAGATCTCTTCAAACCAAAGGAATAAGCTCACATGGGATTGCCTTGACTATTTTTGGATGAACCGTACCTCTTTCGTATTTGTACCGATGGTGTGATTCGAAGATGTGTGACAGAGGAGAATAAGTCGAAATTCTTGAGGCTTGGCACTCGTTCCCATATGGTGGTCACCATGGTGGAGCGAGAACGACGACAAAAGTGCTTAGTTGTGGATTCTATTGGCCTACTCTCTACAAGGACGCAAGTGATTTAATCAAGCGTTGTGATGAATGTCAAAGTGTCGGTAGGATTTCTATGAAAAATGAGATGCCCCTCACCGCCATCTTATAAATTGACATTTTTTATGTGTGGGGCATTTATTTCATGGGACCGTTCGTAAGCTCTTGTGGGAACACATACATTTTGGTAGTTGTGGACTATGTGTCAAAGTGGGTTGAGGTCATTGCTCTACCCAACAACGAAGCTTGAAGTGTGGTGGCATTTTTGAAAAATAACATCTTTACAAGATTTGGTGCTCCAAGGGCCATTATAAGTGATGGGAGATTTCACTTTTGCAACAAAGCTTTTGATACCTTACTCACCAAGTATGGTCACTCACAAAGTCTCGACCCCCTATCACCCTCAAGCAAGCGAACAAGTGGAAGTCTCCGACCGTGAGATCAAGAGTATTTTGTCAAATACAGTGAATGCAAACCAGATAGATTGGTCAAAAAAACTTGATGATGCTCTATGGTCTTATAGGACGGCATACAAAACACCGATTGGGATGTCTCCATATCGGTTGGTGTTCGGGAAATCTTGTCACCTTCTAGTGGAACTGGAGCACAAGGCTATGTGGGCATTGAAGAAGCTTAATTTTGAGTGGGATGTCTCCGCTAACTTAAGGGTGGCACAATTGAATGAGCTTGATGAATTCCGATACCATGCATATACAAGTTCTTCCTTATACAAGAAGAAGATGAAGTACCTCCATGACAAGTACATTCAGAACAAGGAGTTCAAAGAAGGTGATCTTGTGTTTTTATTCAATTCTCGGTTACGGATTTTTCTATGCAAGTTGAAGTCTAAATGGATTCGTCCGTTTAAGGTTGTGAATGTGACACCCTTTGGTGCATTAGACTTGAAGAATAAAAATAATGAAGTGTTTAGAGTCAATGGTTACCGGGTGAAGCATTATTCGGGAAAAGTTGATGATGGCCATGTCATGGCATTGATTCATTTCAAGTGATTGATGGTGATTTGTGTCGTGACACGACGTTATATCAAGCGCTTCTTGGGAGGCAACCCATGTTTCTTTTTATTTTCCTTTTCTTCTTTTGTAGATAGGTTTTGTTTTGTGTTAACTGGTTTTGAAGTGAATTGCAGGAATGAGTGTGCTTTGAAAGGAAATGTGCTCGAAAAATGTCTAAGTGTAGAAAAAGTGCGGACTGCACAATCTTGAATGCCACAGCAGAAAGGAGTCTGCAGTCGCACAACTGGAGAACCAAAAATGCAAACTCTCCGAAATTTGCAGTTGCATAGAAATGCCCAATCTGCGACCACACTTGAAATTGTGCGGTCCACACAAATATCTGCAACCGCACCCAATTTTGTGCGGTCCACAGATCTTCACAGAAGGGCAATGGTCTAGGTAAAGATTGCGGACCGCACATAAAATAGTGCGGCCGCACTCAGCTGCAAATTTTGACCTAATTTGGTCAACCTATAAAAAGGCCCTCCTCACACTATTCCAAACTTTACGCACTCTGAACTCTTGATACCAAAGCAAGCATGGTGCACAAAAATTGTTTCAAACATCACACTCACTTCATCATCCTAGATTCTCTATTGCATCCTTCATCACTGGTATGTTCAATTCAAGTTTAAAATTTTCAATTTTTTTTAGTTTTAGTTATTAATTAATATATTTATTTTTAGGCCTAAATGCCAGATGATTCAACATGTGTGCTTAAAGTTGTGTAGGTAACGTCATATGTACTCATTGGGGGTTGGGTAAATCATGTACCAAGTCTATATTTCAAATACCATGTCCAAATTGTGTTAAAATTGCTAAAACCTAAGTTCATTGTTGTAGGATTTTGAATTGTGCGGCCGCACATGCAATTCTGCGGTCCACAGATCCTTAGTTTTAAGGCAAGTATGTGCATTCAATGTGCAGACTGCACTTAAAATTATGTGGTAGAAAATGATCTGGAGCCGCAGAAACATTTGTGCAACCCCAGATCCAAACTTCAGAGAACTAGTATTACTGGGCCTGAAAGTGTGCGGCTGCACTCACAATTGTGCAGTCCGCACAAGGCACTCTACGACTGATAACTAGGGATTCTTTCCTATTATTTGCTTTCTTTTGCCTAGGTTTTGGGTCAAAAATGCATAAAAGTATTCCCGAAAAATAACTTAATACGCTTGCTTGCAGGGTTTGGTCAAATGAGTCAAAGAAGCCATAATCAACTCATGAAGGAGTCAAACTTGCACAAATTCAAGGCTGGGAACTAGAGCGATGAGAGCGGCAGAAAGGCACAGCCACATAAGGACCACTGCGGAGGCGGCCACAAATACGCAGCCCGCAAAAGTGAGATTCTGAGATTTTGTTTTGAGAAGAAGAATCAACACTGACCACGACGGAAAAGCACGGCCGCAAAAATCTATGGCACGACCGCAATGGGAATTCCGCTGAGAGCGTGTTTCAAGGTTCAGAGACTTTACAATTTACGCTTAAATGAAGAATGCGGTTCGCGTCCAAATTATGCAGCCGCAAAGGAAGCTCACGCGGACGCAGTTAATATTACGCGGTCCGCGAAACTAAGCCCAACCCAAGCTAGAATTGAAGAAACGCGGACTGTGCTCACTACTATAAGGCCGCGGTCATAATTACGCGTCCGCAAAACCTCCGTAGGGGCATTTTTGTCCGAAAATTTCAGTTTAGTATAAATAGACCTTTTTGACAATTTTAGGAAAAGTTTTGTTCAGGGCTGATTAGATCACTTTTTGGCGCCGTTGCCGGGGAGTTAGACGGTTTTGGCTATCTATCTAACTAGTTGTGTGTCTTGTTTTTCTTTCCTTCTGTTTTACTAGCTTTTGTGTGTCAATCGCTTTATGTACCAAATAGCACATAACGATCCTCTTGGAAATTTTCTTCCGGGAGAGGAGGTAGATGACATTGGTAAGGATGAGGTTAATATAGAACCTCAAGCCCAAATAAGAGGTTGCCATGCTAGTGACAACATTCCAAACCCTCCCCCACCTCCTCCACGGTTAGCACATCGGATGCTTCCAATGAAGGTTACGCAATTGCAATTGTCCCACCCCAGATTCGGGCAGGCAATTTCCAGATTACAAATGCCATGCTGACCCTATTGGAGCAAAGAGGTTTCTTCACTGGCGCTCCCCATCAGAATACATATAAAAATCTAAAGGGTTTTTTAGACGCCTGTTGGGGGAACAAACAGAAGAATGTGTCGGAGGATGCGCTGAGATTGAGACTTTTCCCATTTTCACTTAGAGAGAAAGCTTTGGACTGGCTCAAGAGGCTACCCAACCATTCCATACGCACGTAGGATGAGTTGGCTAAAAAGTTTATAGCCAAGTTTTTTTCACCGGGACATATGGCGGCATTGAGGGATAAGATATTAGCCTTTAAACAAGAACCTAATGAACCCCTACATGAAATCTGGAAGATGTATAGGACAATGTTCAAGGAATGCCCCAACAATGACATGACTGAAGCAATGATCCAGCAGACATTCTATAGGGGTATAAACACAACCAACCAGTGCGTAGTGAACCAGCTAGCAGGGGGAAATTTTATGAAGATGCATTTATACTGATGCTTGTGACATACTAGATGAAATGGCTAACACTTCTTCAGCTTGGAAAAGTCGGACAAATGTTCCTCAGGGTGATCCGAATGTAATCCATCTTCTAGCTGAGTTGATAACTACTATGAATCAGTTAGCAAAGGCCCAACTTCAGCAAGTTCAGGGGACAAAGCAAGTCAATGCCATGGAAGAGGTAAATGTCATGGTCAACAAGAGGAGACAGCATGGTCAACAAGTGTAAAACAATTAAGATCAATATGAGCAAAGTGGTAATGGTTACAACTAAGACGATTCTTATGATGACCAAAGTGAGGAAGTTTTATATGCCAACAACTACCAAGGACAACAAAGCAATGCTCCAAATCAACAATGGAGATTGCAAGGGAACAATAAAAACTGGGGCAACAACAACAATTCAAACAATTGGGGGAACAACAACCAAAACTAGCAGAATCAAGGTAACAACAATAGCAATTGGAATGGCAACAAGAATAACAATTGGGGAGGTAATAACAACCAAGGTGGTTGGGGTAACAATAATCAAGGCAGCCGGGGGTTGGGCTTTCAAAGGCCCCCGATGTACTAACAACCCAACAATCCTCCTCCATATTCGTCTCAAGGGAAAAGTTCTTCAAACAATGAAATGGGGCGGATAGAGAGTATGTTCAAACAAATGATGGAAAGGAATGTCGATTTCGATGCTCAAATAGCCTCCCACACTACTTTTATCCGCAAATTGGAAGTACAAATGGGTCAAATTTCTCAAGCATAGAACACTCGCCCTAACGGGGCACTACCAAGTGACACGATAGTAAACCGGAAGGGTGGGAACAATACAGATCATGATATGGCGGTGACCACAAGGAGCGGTAGAGGTGGAGATGCTAGTACCTCCAATCGAAAGAAAGTTATGAGTGATGATGTTGTGTTGCAAAATGATGATGATCCAGTAATTGATGAGCAAGTGGATGATGGGAATTTGAATGATGAAGTGAGGATCGATATTCATGACAACAAGGAGGAGACTCAAAATGATGTGAACCTGTCTAGGGAACACGTGATAGACATACCGAAAATGGTAGTGCCGAAAGCCAAGGCTCCTTTGCCAAGGCCTCCTCCACCTTATACTCAAAGACTTGCAAAGCAAAATAATGAAAACCAATTCAAAAAGTTTATTGAGATGATGAAAAACTTGTCAATCAATGTGCCCTTAGTGGAAGCTCTCGAGCAAATGCCGGGATATGCCAAGTTCATGAAGGACTTGGTAACTAAAAAGAGATCTATAAATTGTGATACCATCAAAATGACTCATCAAGTGAGTGCCATTGTGCACTCGATGGATCCAAAGCTTGAATATCCTGACGCCTTTCCAATTCCATGCACCATTGTTAGTGCCAATTTTTGCAAAAGCCTTGTGTGATTTGGGAGCAAGTATTAATTTGATGCCATATTTTGTATTGAATACATTGGATGTTGGACAACTGTGAGATACTTCGATG
The DNA here is from genome assembly GCA_005239525.1 of Nicotiana knightiana. Lineage (NCBI taxonomy): Eukaryota > Viridiplantae > Streptophyta > Magnoliopsida > Solanales > Solanaceae > Nicotiana > Nicotiana knightiana. Next base: position 11,587 of record MDKJ01294205.1, read on the forward strand.
AGATTGCAAATGGTGGATAGAACAATGAAGAGGCCGCTTGGTATTATTGATGATGTTCTTGTCCGGGTCGACAAGTTTATTTTGCCCGCTGATTTTGTAATTCTCGAATGCGAAGTCGACTATGAGGTGCCTATAACATTGAGGAGACCTTTCCTAGCAACAGGGAAGGCATTGGTTGATGTGGAAGTAAGGGATCTCACATTCCGGGTGCGCGATGAAAACGTTGTATTCCACATGTGCAAATCAATGAGGCAACCAAATAGTAATGAAGTTTGCTCTTTTTTGGATCTTGTGATGGAGGTGATAGTTGATGACACGAGTGCCATGATCAATGTGGAAGACCCTATGGAACCTGTGTTGTTGAACCATGACGATGATGAAAGAGAAGGCTTGGTTGAATATGAAAATTCCTTGCAAGGAATGGGATCCTACTCATATGGGCCCTACAAACTTTCCTTGGATTTGGAAAACCGGAAGACTCCACCAACAAAGCCCTCGATCGAGGAGCCACCAACATTGGAGTTGAAGCCTCTACTTTTTCACCTCAGAAGGAAAAAGGAAATTGGATGGACTTTCGCTAACATTCGGGTCATAAGCCCCACCTTTTACATGCACAAAATCACACTAGAGTATGATGCCAAACCCTCCGTGGAAAATAAAAGGAGGTTGAATGAGGCTATGTAAGAGGTTGTCAAGAAGGAAATTATCAAATGGCTTGATGCAGGGGTTATGTATCCTATTTCGGATAGTGCATAGACTTCACAAGTGCAATGTGTGCCGAAAAAGGGGGTATGATTGTGGTGACAAATGACAAAAATGAGTTGATCCCTACTAGGACTGTCACCGGATGGAGGGTCTGCATGGATTACCAAAAGGTGAACAAAGTGACCCGCAAAGATCATTTCTCATTGCCCTTCTTGATCAAATGTTGGATAGACTTGCCGGGCGTGCCTACTATTGCTTTTTGGATGGGTACTCAGGGTATAACCAGATTCCCATTGCACCGGAAGACCAAGAGAAAACCACCTTAGCTTGTCCGTATGGAACATTTGCATTCTCACGGATGATTTTTGGTTTGTGTAATGCACCGGCTGTCTTTCATCGGTGTATGACGGCAATATTTACGGATATGGTGGAGGACTTCCTCGAATTGTTTATGGATGATTTTAGTGTTGTTGGGTACTCATTTGAAGAATTCTTGGAAAATCTTGACAAAGTGTTAGCCCGATATGAAGAGACCAATCTAGTGCTTAATTGGAAAAATGCCACTTCATGGTCGAGGAGGGCATTGTCCTCGACCATAAAAACATCTCAAAGAACGGTATTGAAGTGGACAAGGCGAAGATTGAAGTGATTTCAAAGCTACCTCCTCCTACTTCCGTCAAGGGAGTTAGGAGCTTTCTTGGGCACGCGGGGTTCTACCGAAGGTTCATCAAGGATTTCTCAAAAGTGGTGAACCCCTTGTGCAAGCTGCTAGAAAAGGATGCAAAGTTTGTGTTCAATGAAGAGTGCATGAAAGCTTTTGGGCTTCTCAAGTATAAACTGAAAACCACTCCCATCATTACCGCACCCAATTGGAGCTTACCATTTGAGCTCATGTGCGATGCTAGTGACGTTGCGGTAGGAGCGGTTTTGGGGCAAAGGATAAACAAGATATTTCATCTGGTTTATTATGCAAGCAAAACGATGAATGATGCCTAAGTCAATTATACGGTGACGGAGAAATAGTTGTTAGCCATTGTGTTCGCTATGGAAAAGTTCAGGCCATATCTCATGGGTGCCAAAGTGATTGTGCACACCGACCACGCGGCACTCCGTTACTTGATGACAAAAAAGGATTCGAAGGCTAGATTGACCTAGAAATATTTGATAGAAAAGGAAGTGAGAATCAGGTAGCGGACCATTTGTCCCGCTTAGAAGAGGAGGGGAGGCCCCAAGATGGTCTCGAAATTAATGATTCATTCCCGGATGAGCAACTCATCTCTGTGTCTTTGAATGGTATGCCTTGGTTCGCTGATGTTGCTAATTTCCTTGTGACCGACATTGTTCCGAGTGAGCTCTCTTCTAACCAAAGGAAGAAAATCAAACGGGACAGCTTGGATTATTATTGGGATGAGCCCTATTTGTTCAAGATTTGAAATGACGGTGTGATCCATAGATGTGTCCCAAAAGAGGAGCAAATGTTCTAGATGCTTGCCATTCCTCGCCCCACGGTGGTCATCATGGTGGGGCGAGAACTGCTTCAAAAGTTCTTAGTTGTGGATTTTATTGTCTGAACCTGTATAAATATGCAAGTGAGCTTGTTAAGAGGTGTGATGAATGCCAAAGAGCTGAGGGAATTTCCAAGAATGATGAAATGCCTCTCACCATTATTCTTGAAATTTACATTTTTGACGTGTGGAGCATTGACTTCATGGGGCCTTTTGTGAGTTCTTGTGGTAACATTACATTCTGGTTGTTGTGGATTATGTTTCCAAGTGGGTCGAAGCCGTGTCTTTGCCCAACAACAAGGCATGGAGGGTGGTGGCGTTCTTAAAGAAAAATATCTTCACAAGGTTTGGCACTCCGAGGGCGATCATCAGTGATGGGGGTTTTCATTTCTGCAATAGGGCCTTCGACACTTAATCTTCCAAGTATGGTGTCAATCATAAGGTGTCAACTCCTTATCATCCCCAGGCTAGTGGACAAGTTGAGGTCTCCAATAGGGAGATAAAGAGAATATTATCAAAAACTATCAATGTAGATCAAACGGATTGGTCAAGGAAACTTGACGATGCTTTGTGGGCTTATAGGACTACGTACAAGACTCCAATCAGTATGTCTCAATATCGGTTAGTATTTGGGAAAGCATGCCATCTGCCGGTTAAATTAGAGCCTAAATCTATGTGGGCGCTGAAGAGGTTAAATATTGAATAGGATATAGCAGCCAATCTCCGGGTGGAGCAACTCAATGAACTAGATGAATTCTGGTTTCATTCCTATTCCAGCTCGTCCTTATATAAGGACAAGATGGAGTACTTACATGACAAATATGACGGGAACAAAGAGTTCAAGGAGGGTGACTTGGTTCTTCTCTTCAACTACTGGTTACGACTGTTTCCAGGAAAGCTCAAGTCAAAATGGAGTGTCCCTATTGAAGTAGTGCATGTAACTCCCTTTGGTGCTCTTGATTTGAAAAACAAAAATGGTGAAATATTCAGAGTTAATGGGCACCAAGTGAAGCACTACCTTGGCAAGTTTGATGACAACCATGTGGTAGCTTTTATCAATTTCCAATGATGATAGTAACATGCATCGTGTTGCGGCATTAAATCAGGCGCTTCTTGGGAGGCAACTCATGTGTTATTATTTCTTTTTGATTTTATTCTTAGATTAGGCTTTGTTTTGAACTAACTGTTTGTGAAGATTTTGTAGGAATTATTTGTGTAGTGCAGGAATTTGGCTGGAATATCAACTCAGAATATCAACTCTTTGAAGTTGTATTCGCGTCCGGGTACATAATTTCGCGGTCTGCGTTGATCTTTCACGGCCACGCCCATTTTTTCGCTATCAGCGGACTAGTTTCTGCAAAGGCAAGGTTAAAAAAAAGTGCGGACCGCGGTGAAATTCCGCGAACCGCGCTAAGGTAAGTCAGTGGGACCACATCGATTTGGTATAAATAGAGAGTCCTTAAGACTTTTACACTTTTCAAACTTCAAACTTTCTCCCCATCAGAGCACCGTTCATCTTCCTACTTCTTTGGCTTTGAATCTTATTTCATATCAATCAAAAGTCCATTTCTCACTAAATCTCACAACTGGTATGCTCAATTTTTGCCTTAATTTTATCTTTTTATTTTCTTTTCTTTAAATTTTACTTTTTCTTTTTAGTTAGTGTTTAATACATGCCAAAAATCTCAAAATTATGCTTAATTGATGCTTATATTCATGTGGGTAATTGTTTTATATGACTAATAGGGGATAGGATTTTTCATTATGTTTGTTAATTGCGCAAATTTTTTGACTTAGTGAAACCCTAGGTCTACAATAATTCATCAGTGCCCGTCTGATTTAAATTTCGCAGACCGTGTTTTACGCGGTCCATGTTCCTTATTTTGTGAAGAGCTGAGTTTGACTACAAGTTAGTGGACATGGTAGTTTTCCGCAATCCGCATTTGAATTACGCGGCCGCGTCCAAAACCTCGAGGTTCGTGATCGTGAGTTTCAGAGAACATAACAAATAGGTCTGTGGCCGCGTTCACTTTTGCGTAGTCCGCATTTGATTCTTCACGGCCGCGCCCATTATTTCATGGTCTTTGGAAGTCCATCTTCAGAGAATTGGTATTCTGATCCCAACTTATTCTCTATCGCTCCTTTTTACGCAGACGACGATGGCCCTTCCGCAAACGCGCTTATTTTTCTGCAGTACTCTGTTTTTCGAAGCACTATTTGATTTCAATTACATTTATTTAATGATACATTGCACCACAATACTAATGATCTTTCACTAATTGTGTATGCAGATAATGGTGCGATCTCGTGGTGGTCCTGAAAAATCACAAGGGAGGGGAGAATCCTCCTGAGGCCGGGGCAGAGGGAAACAGACTGCACCCTTAGCAGCTCAAAGGGTCATTGGCAAGAATCGAACCCTCAGAATACCCACTCCTGACTCATCTGAGACAAGTGAATATCTCCCATCCCAGGAGATTTCTGAAGGGGAAGTTGCAAAACCTCAACAAGAGGCCCAGTCATAACCCTACCGCCTCGTGAATGAATCTACCTCCTTGTTTGAGTCGTCTGATGGCTCAGGAGGAGGTAGTGAGACTTCAACACCATCTTCTCTGCCTGCTGCAACTCGGGCCTCAACAACAGATGCTCCTAGCAATCTAGATGAAGAAGATTCCCGGATGATAGGAGAGGAGGTGATACCTAGGTGGGGGTGATTAGATCAAGAAAGTCGGCAGTGTGGAAAGATAGGTTCGTCAGTGAAAAAGCCTACCACAAGTTCCACGAATGGTGGCCACAAAGGTCGCTCACCCTCGAGCGGCAATTTATAGAAAGAGATCTTATTCCCCACAAACCTAATGTGAAGAAACAATTTGATGAAAGAGTGGGGTGGAAATTATTCACTAGCAAGCTGTCGGAGTCAAATGAGTACCTAGTCAAAGAATTCTACGCCAATGTTGCCCACATAAAAAATGGCACCTTTGTGACTAAGGTACGGAACCGGAAGATCCGGTTTGATGGAAAGACACTAAACACATATGCAGGGTTTGATGATGTGGACGAATCCCTAAACTTGGAGAAAGTGGCATTAGATGAGGCAGTCGTCCATGGCTTGCAGAGGTGATAGCCATCCTAGGGACAACATCGGCTTGGCTTACACCTAGGGTCTAAATTTCTATAAACACTCTAAGCTTTGAAGCAAAAGGGTGGTGCACCTTTGTTTGCAGCCGGCTAGATCCATCCCAGCATGACAGTGATATCCCACTCTCTCGGAAAATCCTTGTGACTTCCATCATGGCAGGGTACCTGATAAATGTGGGAAACCTCATGGCCAAAAACATCACCAAATCTATCGGGAAGGAAGAAAGATCATACCCTTACCCCAACTTCCTCACTATATATCTGGAGGACCAAGAGGTAGAAGGGAGGGACTTTGACAAAAAGGTGAAGTCGAAGAGACCCTTCTCCTGGTACAGCCTTCAGGGATCAGACAACCCCAAGTCCAAAGGAAAAGACACTACCTCCACTATTCAGTCTGAAGAGCCAAGGGTACGTGGCCACTGGGTCTGAGGCTTCCACAACTGAAGGTTCTTCTGCTGTTGTGCCACCTCTTTCCTCAGGGCCATCTATCTTCGCCCCACTATTTGTGCCTTCCTCCCCAGCTTACCCTCAGACTGCACTGTGGGTTAATTAGACTTTATCTATTATCAACAACTAGATGCAGGCAGCTACATTAAATATGTCTGTCTTATTCAGTGCGGTCGCAACACATGCAACTCCAGCACAGATTCAGTTACCTCCATCAGTGGAGAATTCCTTGAAGCAGATCCTGGACAATCAAAAGAAAACCTTTGAGACACTGGCTACACATGGGAAGGTGATCAAGGACTTGAGGAAGAAGGTCAAAAAGTTGAAGAAGACTCAAGCCTCCAAAGAGTCACTAGAGCAGCTGAAGGAGGAGGTGGAGAAGCTCACTTCCGCCGGAGATATTCCTCTGGACTTACTTATGGAGTAGACATCCCCTGCAGCACAGACAACACAGGCATCAGAGCAGGAGGCTGACAGAGAGCCGGTGAGAAGATTTGTGGTGCCCCAGACCGAGGACTTGGAGATACAGTTGGAGGACCCAGATGGAGCTGATGAGTCTATGCAGCCCGAGGACCCCACCAGTGTGCCTGACCCCATGCAGACAGAGACCACATAGGGAGTTTTCTTTACTCCCTATCCCTTCCCTGATCTTATTTTTGCTTTTAGCATTAAGGACGATGTTAACTTTTATTTGGGGGTGGTCTTCTTTTTGATTTGATGACTGGCATGTAATAATTATGATACTATTTTTTTTACTTACCGTTATTTTTATTTTCGTTATTTTTCACTTTTGGTATGTATATAACTTTACCATTCCATGTATATATGCATCCTCATTTTGTATATATTTGTTTCACTCCCTTATTGTACATATTCATTTTACTTTCCGTAGTTTACTTTATAACTTCTTTTGTAATTTTTCGTAATAGCTTAACTTCTTACTCCTTTAGTAGCTTCTTTTTGAGTTTGAAGCTTCTTTTTACATTTTTGCGTGATCAATACGCCTTTGATTTTCTTAATGCCACGGTTCTTTCTGTCACGCCCCGAACCTGGGGAGGCGTGGCTGTCACCCGGTGCCGCATTGGCCCGAGCGAACCACTCTGTAACTCATTTATTTTCTTTGTGATTATCATGGGCCAACATGGCTAGAACTCGTAATGTACAACTTGTAAGTGGGAAACTCTGTATCAATAAACTATCGTTCATAAAACATGAATACATATGGGTCGTTAAGGCCTCTGACATACTGTACAAACTGAACATTTGTCTACAAAGCCTCTAAGATTTACTAACATCAAATGGGACAGGGTACCGGCCTACCCATAAGTCTGTAGTAAAACTCTGACACGATGACTCATAGACTTGGTTGCACTCCGAATGAGGTGGAGTCTTACCGATCCTTCGCTGAATGCCAATCTCATCTACTATGAGGGATCGTCAAGCTGATTATCTATACCTGCAGGCATGAATGCAACGTCCCCAACAAAAGGACGTCAGTACGAATAATGTACTGAGTATGTAAGGTAGAACTGAAACGTAATAATAAGAGCAACATTAATTAAAGACACATATGATGAACCTGTAAGTCTGGATAGCTCTGTAAAAATCATGAAATATTTATAATTTCATGCATATGCGTACAAATGTCATGTAATGCATAGGTTTGTACGTATATAACATCATTAAGCCTCTGAGGGCATCCCATCATATCATCTCGGCCACTGTGGGCAAATTATCAACGTATACCAGCTGATCAGGTGGTGGTGCGTATATAACGCTATAACCTTTTCCATATCCCATATACATATATATACATAAGTACATACATATATACGCGTATATAACGCCGTCTGAGTCATGGGTCAATGTACATGTATAAATGCATAAGAAATACGTTAATAAGATTTTCTCAGAATGCCATAAAAATCAATATGCCTTTCGGATAAACATTATCAAATACGCTTTTTCTGGGACCCATGAATAGAAAATGATAATAATTCACACGGGGAATCAAGAATAGGGACACCCCTAATATTTCTATGAATAGAGTAATTTATGAAGACCGTATGTTTGCTCGTTTATTTTGTATCGTACGGATCATGCCAAAAGAAAGAAGGGATAGACTTAACATACCTGGAGTAGAGAAAAATCCATATGATATTCTTGGGAAAGATTGCACCGAAAACCAAATTCCTCATCACTTGAGTTATCTCCTATTTTCTTAGACGCTCCTAGAAATGATGGAGTCATGGAGGTGTTGCTCATTTTTTTCCCTTTGGTTTTCAAGTACAACTATTAACTGTGGATCACAACAACAGATGCATATAACAGCATCAAGCAGGGTGTCCTTGATTCGGAACTGTACTAGGACTAGGATTTTCTGTATATGAAATCTGATTAAACTGTTTAACAAAATTGTTTGCACAACTTGAGATGCAATGCATTGCCCGTAGGATATTTTGGAGTTGTTATCAAAGCATTCCAAGCTAACTCCATTTCTACCTTCCTTATATTAAGGGTGTGTGGCCACAAAATCCATATTTAAAAGCTGTATAAACATCTATTGACATACTAGTGCATCATGGTCGCTAAATTTATATCGGTCAAGGAATACATCTAGCACAAGTATCTTCCTTATTCGTTATCTCAATCTCATCTATATTCTTTTCCCAATGAGTTTTATCAATTTACTCCTGGCATGTATACAAAAATATTGAAGCTTCAAGGATTGTGTAAGAATACTTAGAAATTGTCACAACTTTGGATAGGTAGTTTTGTAGGAATCTTGTACAAATTTTTGTTGGTAACTTTGCAAAGGAATTGTCTTGTTAGATAGATATGTTTTGGTTACTAAGGTTGCTAACTAAGAAAATATTAGAAAGGAGGTGTCTTGTTACCAAGACATTATCTTGCCACCTAATTACAAATGACTAAGAGTCATATCTCTTAGGAAGTGGCTTGCTGCCACGTGGGGGTGGGGTGGGGGTTTTAAATTTTTATCTATTAATTTATTAATTAGTAAATATCTCGCTACCCGATAATTAATCAATTCTCCGTATAATTAAGAATTATCTCAATTTACTTAAAATTCTACTTATTTTTAATACACTTTACGTACCTACTATCATGGGCATGGAGTATCTTGTATAACACTTAGTGCATAAATATCGAGTATTGTGGCTCGGGCCATATTTTATCCTAATTCGGTAATCAAAATTAATATAGGTACAAATTTTGTTCTGCAATTGCCTATGGGCAATGCTCGTGAGGTTATCCAACCAAGCATGTTACTCTATTTGGAGTGACATGTAAACTTAAGGAACACGCCATAGGGTTTTGAAAAAAAAAATTGCAACTTATGTTGCTTCGAAATGTGTGACTATATAAAATTAATACATACACTATTATTTCATTAAAATATATATGTAAAAATACATATATTTTCTCAACTTATAATTTTTCTAATCTCATATAAAGAGTAAAAATTCTCCTACACTGAATTCTTAAAATGGTAAAATGATAACCTTTTTTTCTTATGAGAAAATAATTTCTATCTTTACATTAAAGAAAATCTCATAAACTTTCTCATATTAAGTGAGAAATTTAAAACATATTCGAAAATAGTAATATTAATAACTATATGAAATCATATTTTTCAAACCATTTTTATTTTCATATTTGTTTTTATAGACATTTTCACTTCTTGGTATTTAAGAAAAGCCTTCATCTTTTACTCCAAGATTGAATTTTTTATACAAAAATGTCATTTGGGGTATAGGCAAAAATTGTCAAAAATGGAGAATAATCAGTCATCTTTCTATTAATTCAGTGATAAGCTTCATTACAAACAAACAACTTAGCAAATTTGTCTTCAGATGATTCAATTTGGAGCAACAATTATGTATCAAAAAAAAGTTCCACTCAAAATATCATATCAAATATATATATAACGATATCAAGGTTGTTAAACTTACAGGGTGTAACACTTTCCATAGGTGTATGTTGTGTGAACCGGGTGGCTCTTCCCGACGATGGATGGCGTGACAACCTTCTTAAGGGATTGAGTGTGTTTTCTTTCTGTTTTGATATATAGTAGTAATGAATAAAAATGGCTCAAGTAGGCTTCACTTGGTACTAACACATTTACCTTCGACTTCATGATTAGAAACAAGTTTGTTGACGAGATTATCTCTAGTTGTGACCTTAAGACTCTTGAGTTGATTAAACCTACCATCAAGTGGTTTTTGTGAGCCATCTGTGATCTTCAATATTAGCTAGGGTTGTTGTGGGACCTCGACTCTATTCTCTTTAACAATCCAGTAGCTTGAGAGTTGACGTGTTGAATTGCAAGTCCAAGTCTCGTACCAACAAGTCTAGAACTTGCCCTGAATATTTGTCTAGGCGAAATTTTAAGTGTAGCTCGACTTGAGAAGTGATTATAGGATCTCCTTGGTCCCATTTGAACTTTGAAAACTTCTGTAGCCTACCATTATGATATCCTTAGTCAACCCCTTTGAGCCTAAGCCTTTTTCATTCAATAACCACATTACAAGCCCTCATCCGTTTTATAATGACCCTCTCTTGGCACCCAACCTTTCCTTAGCATTAATGATGAACACTAGGAAAAAAACATAAGTTTGGGGGGAGAGACGAGGAATTTAAAAGTGATTAAAGTATCAAAGAACAAAAAGAATTGATAAAAAGGAAAGACAAAGAAAAGGATGAAAAGCCAAAAAGAGGTATGTCAAAAAGAAAGTAAAGGTTGAAAGGATTCAAGAAAACAATGTTGAAAGGAATGGAACGATGAAAAAAGGAGGAAAATGTTTGTCATGAAGAAGAAAGAGTGACAATGTGTCTCTCTAGTTCCCCTATGGAAGAATAAAATGACTCAAAGAGTCAAAGAAGTATGAGCTGAAATCAGAAAATGGAGTGCTTAAGGAAAGATGAAACCATCATAGTTCATTATGTCATACCTTGATCCAAAAAGCCTTCATTACATCTCGCTAAAGCCCTATATGATTTCAAGTTGAGTGAGCTTGCATTAGTGGTGATTTACATAAGGGAAAAGCTTATGGTACTTAGAGTCGGACTTGTGACATTCTTTCTAGAGTGATGAGCGCACTTCTTTACAATCCTTTTTTTGAGTGTCACATTCTATAAAGTGAGATTTGCTAAAGGAGAGTAGAGGAGGAGGACTTTGGGATCCTCAATGACCTACGTGAGAGAGCGAGCTTCCTTGATGAATTGAGTCAACTCTTGATGCTCTCGTGTCACATTAGAACTATGGAACTCAAAAGGTCATAGCATAATGTTGTTGATAATGCATTTGTGTTGAGGGTAATTGTTAGTCCCAATTGATGCTTGATGAAGTCACCTTAGGACAGCTGAAATTTTCCTCTCTTTTTCTTGTGGAGGTGGGAATCATCTTGTTTGCTTGAGGACAAGCAAAAGCTTAAGTTTGGGGGAGTTGATAATTAGGGATTTTAGCCTATTATTTACTTTATTTTGCTTAGGTTTTGGGTAAAAAATGCATAAAGGTATTCCCGAAAACTATCTTAATGCGCTTGCTTGCAGGTTTTGGTCAAAATGAGGCAAAGAATCCATAACCAACTCATGAGGGAGTCAAACTTGCACAAATCCAAGTTTGGGAACTAGAGCGCTAAGAGCGACAGAAAGGCGCGGCCGCATAAGGACCACCGCGGAGGCGGCCACAAATACGCGGCCCGTGAAAGTGAGATTCAGATAGGTTGTTTTGAGCAGAAGAATCAACGCTGACCGCGATGAGAATTCCGCTGAGAGCGTGTTTCAAGGTTCAGAGACTTTACAATTTGGGCTTACATGAAGAACGAGATACGTGTCCAAATTACACAGTCGTGAAGGAAGCTCACGCGGACGCATTTAATATTACGCGGTCCATGAAATTAAGCCCATACCAAGCCCAAAAATTGAAGAAATGCGGACTGCGCTCACTATTACACGGCCGCGAAACCCCAAGCACGGACGCGGTCAGAATTACGCATCCGCGAAACCTCCTTAGGGGATTTTTGTCCGGAAATTTTAGCTTAGTATAAATAGACCTTTTTGACAATTTTAGAAAAAGATTTTGTTTAGCTGAGCACGTGAACGACGGTTTTGACCCTTTTTGGGCAATTTTGTAGTATATTTCTCTTAAAACCTTAGATTTTCATCCTTCAATTTAATATTATGGCTTATATTTCATCTTTATCTTTGATTTTTGCAATTATTATGAGTATCTAGACCCATAGCTAGGGTTGTGACCCAACCCTAGCGCGGGTATTTAATGAGTCTTGAATTTTAGGGCTTAATTATTTATGGATTAGAGGTATTTAGCCTAATTCATGTTTTAATTGTAGAATTAGTGGTTGCAATCACTGATTCGTGCCTTTATGACTCAGGCTCTTCTTGAGAAAGAGGGTCTAAGTCTAGGAAGATTAGGCTAACAAGGAATTAGGGTGAACTCAAGAGATGGATAGCCCTCATTAAAGGGTTAAACCTAGAGATAGTAATACCCGACTTGAGTCAATTTCACTTGTGTTGCATGAACACCCATTTGGGCTTGAGAAAGCCAAATCGGACAAAGTCACTCAAACTACCGAGAGGTATAGAGTGAGCACTTATGTGTGATGGTTATATCACGACCCCAATCAAAACAAGCTTGTGCTAGATTCTCGATACCCATTAGATACTCACCTAGGAGGAAGTCACTTCCCTAGTGCTTTTTAATCCTTGAAAACTCTCACCAAAAATATTGTACTTAGATTACTCTTAGCATTCAATAGTATCAAACTTAGAATAGAATCAATCACAACAATGTTCAGAAGTGTAATTAGAAACAACACGCATATTTAGATTAGTTAGATACCCGACTCCAAACCAAATTAACTCCCTCTGGAAATCGATCCCGACTTCATCGGGTAAAACTGCATCGACCACTCCTTGCTACTATATAGTGGTGTAGGGTTGGAACCGATCAGCGGCCCCACTCCAAATTGTGCGGACCGCACTTCCCTCATTTGCACACTATTTTTTATGTAACTTTTTATATCCTATTTCTGAACTTTAACTGAATCATGTTGCTTTGTATTGCAGACAATGGTTGGATCAAGAGGTCGAGGTGATACTTCCAAAGGGAGGGGTGAACCCTCTTATGGCCAAGGCAGGGGTACTTAACCACTTGCAATGCAGAAAGCAATATCGAAGAAGCCAACCACTGGAAGAGGTAGGGCTACAGAGCCCTCTGAATCAAGTTCCTAAATCCCGTATAGGGAAGATTTTAAGGGCCACTCTGTAGAGGCACAACCTGAGGCCCAATATCAACCACCACAATTCCCTGGGAGATACCAACTCCGCAATGAACCCTCCACCTCAGCAAGCTCTTCTGACGGTTTGGATGAAGGCATCCAGGGTTCAAAACCCTCCTCTACCCACACTCTCATCGCACCAGTCGCGGTTGATGATGATGATGATGATGATGATGATGATGATATTCCAGATGATGGTAGAGAGGGTGATACTAGAGTGGCCAGTTCAGTACTTAGAAAAGTTTTAAATGGGTGATGCAACTCGCCCTTGGTTAGAAGAGATGTTAGTAGCTCCAGGACCACCACCACCATGGATCACAATGGGGGTTCTCATTGCACGGGCTACCCTCAACTTTGAAGCAAAAAGGTGGCAAACATTAATGTACAGTCGCATAGACCCGAGCCAAAATGAGAACAATCTTCCAATACTCCGGGCAGTCTTGGTGGCATCAATCATGGTCGGGTACCCAATTAATGTGGGTGCTATCATGTCGGTCAACATGCCAGTGGTTGTCAGGCAGGGTGAGAGATCTTACCCGTATCCTAACATACTCACGGAATATCTCAGGGATGTGAGGGTGGAGCCCAGGAGATTTGATACGAAGGTTCGGGCTAAGAAGACTTTCTCCTGGTATTCTCAGAAGGACCCGAGAAACCCGAAGTTAAAGGGTAAGGTAACTACTACCGTAAGCCAGTCTGATGATCCATTGATGTTACTTGCAGATTCTGTTGCTATGCCGTCTACAACTTCCATACCATCCACAGCACTCGGGCCTTCCACTGATACAGCTGCCATGCCACCACCTCCATCCTCAGGGCCATCAGCATCAGTATCAGTGCCTTCCTCCTCCATTTATCCACTCACTGTGCTGCGAGTCTCCCATACATTGGTGAGTCTCAACAACTGGATGCAAACAACCACTACAAAGTTGTCTGACATATCCAGTGTTGTTAAAGCACAGCCTTCTACCCTAGCAGCACCACAGGTTCCTCCGTCAGTGGAGGAAACATTGAAGAAGATATTTGACAATCAGAGGACCATCATGGATACCTTTGTGGCACATGGGGAGCTATTGAGGAGTTAGGTAAACAGGTGATGAAGATGAGGAAAACATAGGCCTCGAGGAAATCAGTGGAAAAGTTGAGACATGAGGTGACCAAGATGGTTGCAGCTAGTGATCTTCCATTTGATTTACTGATGGAGACAGATCCATTAGTAGCAGCAAACCTAGCAGCACCAGTGGCACCAGCTGGTCAATCTGACGAGCCAAACCTTGCTACCCACACTGCTGAGGAGGTGCTACAGATGTTCATCAACCCCGCAACTCCTCGAACAGAGGATGATGAGATCCAGTTGGAGGGTCCTGAGGGTCGTGATGCTGCTATGCACACTGAGACCACATAGGGAGGTCTCTCTACTCTCTACTCTCTCCCCCTCCTTATTTTGATTTTTGTTAAGCATTGAGGACAATGCTTATTCTTATTCAGGGGGTGGTCTATGTTGATTTGATATGACATTGGTCTGTAATAACTATAATAATCTCTTTTTATTTTTTATTTTCTATTTTCTTTTTAATTATGTATATATTCGACCCCCTCTATTGATCTATATATTTTCTTTCCCATTCTCGGTTTGTATATTCATTTTTTTTGCTTTCAGTAGTTACTTCATAGCTTTTTTATTTTGTTTATTAGTAGTTTAGCTTTGTATTTACTTTAATAGCTTCTTGTTGATTTGTTAGCTTCTTTTTATATTTAAGTGATCAATAAGTCTTTGGTTTTCTTAATGTCATTGTTCTTTCCAAATGTGGTTTTTGTGTGAACCGGGTGGCTCTTCCTAATGATTTATGTCATGACAACCTTCTTAAAGGATTGAGTCTGTTTTTATGTTTAGGTAAAAAGAATAGTAATAATGAATAAAAGGGTCAATCATGCCTCACTTGGTACCAACACACCTAACTACACGCTTATGATTAAAAACAAGTTCATGAAATGAAATGGTTCTAGTTAGTGTGACCTTGTGACTCTTGTGTGGACTTAGGCAATCATACGGTGGTTTAGTTGAATCATTAGTGATTTTTAATCTTGATTAGGGTTGTTGTGGGCCCTCGACTCTATCCTCTTTAACAATCAAGTTGTGTGAGAGGTGAGATGTTTAGTTACAAGTCCAAGTACCCGTGCGAATGGTCTAGAACTTGCACCGAATGTGTTTCTAGGCAAAATTCTAAGTTTTGCTTGTCTTGAGAAGTGATTGTAGGCTCTCCTTGTCCCGTTTTGAAATTTCTATGGCCCACAAAAGATTTTATCCCTAGTCAACCCTTTTAATCCTAAAGCACTCATTTTATAAACATGTCACAAGCCTTTACCCATTTTGTAATGACCTTCCCTTGGCACCCGAGCTTTCCTTAACACTCATGAGAAACAATTGGCGAAAGCATAAGTTTGAGGGAGAGACGAGGAGTTTCAAATTGGTATCAAGGTACAAAAGAGAAAAGAAATAAAGAAAAGGAAAGGCAAAGAAAAAAAAAAGAACAAAAGAAAAATACAATAAGAAAATGAATTAATTGAAGAGTTGAAAGGATTCAAAGAAAAGCAAAAGTGCAAGGCATGGAGAAACCAAAGAAGGAGAAAATGAATATCATGGCCAAGAAAGAGTGATGTAGTGTCTCTTTAGTTACCCTAAGGAAAAAGAAAATGACTCAAAGTGTCGGCAAAACATGAGCAAAAAAAAGAAGAGAAAATGGAGTGCTTAAGGAAAAATGAACCCGTTATATTATAACCATTTCCCACCTTAGTCCAACAACCTTTATTACATGCCGAAAAAGCCCTACGTGATTTCAAGTCGAGTGAGCTTACATTAATGGTGATTTACATGAGGGGCAAGCATATGGTACTTAGAGTCGTACTTGTGACATTCTTTTGAGAGTGATGAGCGAACTTTTCACAAATCATTGAATTGAGTGCTTTATTCTTAAGTGAGATAAGCTAACAGAGAGTAGAGGGGGAGGTGTTTGGGATACACAATGACCTTCATGAAATAGCGAACTTACTTTATGAGTAAAGTCAACTCCTGATGCTCAAGTGTCGCATTAGAGTTATTTGTGCTTAAAACTTCAAAATATTGCCTTGTTGATAATTCATGAGTGTGTGGGTAATTGTTGGTCCCAAATGATGTGCGTTTGATTCACCTTAGCTTAGCTGGAATAGATCTTTTCTTGTGGAGGTGAGAATTACATTATTTTCTTGAGGACAAGCAAAAGCTTAAGTTTGGGGGAGTTGAAAATTGGGGATTTTGACTACTTATTTGCGTCCTTTGACTTTCGTTTTAGTTCCGGAAAACTGATGAAATATGCTTACTTGCAGGAGCATTGGAAAATGATCGAAAGTGAAGAAATTCAACTCTAGAAGGAGTGCTTTTGAATAAGGACAAAAATCAAGCAAAAAGGCTAAAGTGCGGACCGCAGAATTGTGTCTACGGCCACAGAACATGAAGAAGGTTTGACAGTCGTATAAGGCAAAGTGTGGATGCAGAAATCAAAGATCAGGGAATTCCACATCTAAGCCAAAAAGGAACTCCAGACCACACAATTATTATACGGCCGCAGAACTCAAGAGATGCGGCCATAGTTCAGAATTGTGTGGCCGCTTAAACCACTCATGTCAAGAGCTGTAGCAAAGTGTGGACCGAACACAAAATTGTGCGGCCGCAGAACCTCTAAAGGGCAATTTTGTTCGAAAATTTCAGTTGTGTATAAATAGTCTTTTTTGACGAAATTAGGTCAAGTTTTGAATACCTGAAAGTTTGTAGCCGTTTTTATTTTCTGCTTTAGGAAACTTTATCATATCTTATTGATTTTTACAATGGATTTTCATCTATTTATCATTCAATATAAGTTTAATCATCTTTTCTTCTTTATTTTCTTCATCACCCACTATGAGTAGCTAAATTTCCAACCAGGGTTGTGACCCAACCCTAGTGTGGGAACCTAATGGGTGTTTGATTTAGGGCTTTTTTATGGTTCGATGTGTAATATTTAGCCTAGTTCTTGCCTATAATTGTAGAATTAATGGTTTCAAATATTAGTTCATGTCTATTTGACTTAGTCTCTTCTTGAGAAAGAGAGACTTAGCCTAGAAAAACTTGGCTAACAAGAAATTGGGATGAACTCAAGAGATTGATAGTCCCAATAAAAGGGTTGAACCTAGAGATAGTAAAACCCGAATTGAGCATTTATCAACTGTTTTGTGCAATACCCATTTGGACTTGAGAAAGACAAATTCGGCAAAACCACTCTCTTACCGAGAGGTATTGAGTAGGCAATTTTGTGTTGATTGCTATAATACGCCCGGACAAACGAAACTCGCTTTCAAGCCCACAATCTGTTAGGAAAACACCTAGGTGGAAGTCACAGCCCTAGACCTTTTACATATATGTAAAACAAGAACAAAAACATTATTCCCTAGTTTCATATTTTACATTTACAAACACGTAGTACAATTTTAGAAGTAGAATCAAAACAAAGTTTGTGGAAGTGCAAAATAGACACTTTACGCGCTTAGTCCAAATATATACCTAATACCATTCACGCTCCCTGTAGATTCTATCTCGACTCCTAGTTGGGTAATAATCATTGCAATAGACCGTTTCACAACCCCAATTTGAGGTGTGACTTGGGCGATATAAAAAAGGTGGGGCTTATGCCCCGAATATCCACCAATGCCCATCTGATAGCTTTCTTCCTCTTTTGTAGCACCGCTAATGTGAAGTGTACGTGAATATTAGTCAAACTATAGGAAAGAGTATCCGGTAAAGTAGAACAAGGGTCAAGGAATTCATACCTAAGATGTGGAGGCAATGTCTTTAACTCCAAAGTGGGAGGCTCCTCGATTGAAGACTTTGTTGGAGGATTCTTCAATTTACAAGATCCAAGGATAATTTGCGGGGTTCATAAGTGTACGAACATATTCCTTGCAATGCATTCACACATTCCACATAGCCATCCTTCTCATCATCTTCAAGGTTAATCAACACGGCCTCCAAAGTATCATAAACATTCATTGTGGCACTAGCATCATCAATAATCACATCGGCCACCAAATCCACAAATGAACAATCTTCATTGCTATTCGGTTGCCTCATAGATTTGCACACATGGAAAACCACATTTTCATCACCCATTCGGAAAGTGAGATCGTCGGCTTCCACTTCAACAAGAGCCTTCCCCGTATCAAGGAAAGGTCTTCCTAGAATAATAGGCACCTCATAGTCCACTTCACAATCAAAAATCACAAAGTCCGTCGGGAGGATGAATGTATCAACACGAACCAACACATCATCAATAATACTCAATGGTCTCTTCATAGTACAATCCGCCATTTGCAATCTCATAGATGTAGGTCTTGGTTGCCCAATCCCCAACGTTTTGAAAACCGAGTAACACATCAAGTTGATACTCGCCCCAAGATCACAAAGAGCTTTAGCAAAGACGGAGCTTCCAATGGTACAAGGGATTGTGAAAGCGTCGGGATCTTCCAATTTAAGAGCCATTGAGTGCACAATCGCGCTCACTTGATGAGTCATCTTTATAGTCTCACATTTTATCGACCTCTTCTTTGTCACCAAGTCCTACATGAATTTTGAATAACCGGGCATTTGATCCAATGCCTCAACAAATAGCACATTAATAGATAGGATTTTCATCATGTTAATGAACTTTTTGAATTGTTTCTCGCCATTTTTCTTGGCAAGCCTTTGAGGGTATGGAGGAGGAGGCCTGGTGCCTTAGCCTTTGGCACTACCGGTTCCGGTATGTCTATAATATGCTCCCTAGACAGGTTCACTTCCTGTTGAGTCTCCTCCACAATGTCATAAATATCAATTCTTACTTCATCAATGGCTTGCACCACATTGGTCGGAATCTCATCTTCTTGTATCACTAGCTCTTCATCCACAATTTTCCTTTGACTTGAGGTGGTTGCATCCCCACCTTTTCCACTCCTTGTATTCACGGCCATGGTATGTCCCGTGTTGATCCCACCCTTTGGGTTCACCACCGTGTCACTTGGTAGTGCACCCTTAGGACGAGTGTTCAAAGCTTGCGAGATTTTCCCAATTGAACTTCCAAATTGCGAATTGAAGTGTTGTGAGAGGCTAGTTGAACATCGGAGTCGGTATTCTTCTCCATCATTTGTTTGAACATGTTCCCAATTCGCCCCATTTCATTGTTGGAAGAGATAGGAACATGGTAAGGATAAGGAGTCGGGTTACTTGGTTGTTGATACATCGGGGGCCTTTGAAATCCCAACCCTCGATTCCCTTGGTTATTGTTCCAACCCTTTTGGTTGTTGCCACCCCAATATCCTTGTTTATTTCCACTCCAATTGCCTTGGTTGTTTGACCATTACATTTTCCTTTAGTTTTTTTATTATTCCAATTACCTTGGTTGCTATAATTTCAATTCCCTTTATTACCTTGAGATCGTCATTGTTGTTGATTCGGGCCTAGAGAATTGTTTCTTTTCCCTTGGAAGTTTTTTTCACATATTGAACTTCCTTCTCTTGTTCATTATAAGATCTATCTTGGTCAAATCCACTATCTTATTGCATATATTGTTCTACACGGTTTTGCACTTGTTGACTCTTTTGCCTTCTCTTGTTTACCATCATATTCACACCCTCCATTTCATTTACTTGCTTAGGACCTTGAACTTGTTGAAGTTGAGCTTTGTCTAACTGATTCATTGTGGTGGTAAACTCGGCAATTGCTTGCCCGTGATTATCTAATTCTTTATGTAGGCGAATCACATTTGGATCACCTTGAGGAACATTTTCTCTACTTTGCCATGCCGATGAAGTATCTGTCATTTCATCTAAGATCTCACAAGCTTCGGCATATGGTGTTACCATGAAATTTCCACCGGCAAGTTGGTTGACCACACATTGATTGGTAGTATTGATCCCCCTATAGAAAGTTTGTTTAGTTGTAGCCTCCATCATATCATTGTTTGGGCACTCTTTCACCATAGTTAGGTACCTCTCCCATATCTCATGCAAAGGTTCACTGGGTTCTTGCTTGAATGCTAGAATCTCTTCTGTAAGAGTAGCCATATGCCCGGGATAAAATAACTTGGAAATGAATTTCTCCGCCAATTCATCCCATATACGGATAGAATGGTTTGGCAATCTTTCTAACCAATCCAAGGCTTTCTCCCGTAAAGAGAAAGGAAAATAGCCTCAACCCTAGAGCATACTCGGAGACGCTGGTTTGTTTACTCCCTCAACGAATGTCCACAAACCCCTTCAAGTGTTTGTATACATTTTGACTCGGAGCCCCGGTAAAGAAACCCCATTGCTTTAGCAATGTGAGCATAACATACTGATTTGGAAGTTGCCTTCCCTAATGCGGGGCGGGACTATGACACTTGTATATCCTTCATTTGGAAACAACTGGTGTGGATCTGCTCTTGGTGGAGGTGGGGGAGGAACGGCAACATTGTCCTGGGGCAGGCGATCTCGTCTATTTGCTTGACGTTCAAGAGGAACCTCTTCAACTTGGTCATCCTCCCCGTCATCCCCCAATGGCATGTTTCCGAGTGGATCGTTGTTGTTGAGAGCCGTTGTTGCACCTACAATTGTTTCATAAAAAGATTAGTAAAACGGAAGGAAAGGAAGACAAGTCACACATAATACCAAATATATAGTTAATTTCGTTTTTAGCTCCCCGACAACAACGCCAAAAATTGATCTGGCCCAAGTCACACCTCAAATTGGGTTTGTGAAGCAATCGATTGCAATAATAATACCCAACTAGGAGCCGGGATCGAATCCACAAGGAGTGTAGATGGGATTAGTGGTATATGTTTGGACTAAGCACGTGAATTGTCTAAGTTACACTTCCACAAACTTTGTTTTGATTCTACTTCTAAAATTATACTAAGGATTGCAATCGTAGAATATGAAACTATAGAAAAATGTTTTTGTTGTTGTTTTTCAAATATGTAAAAGGTCTAGGGTTGTGACTTCTACCTAAGTGTTCGCCTAATAAGTTGTGGGCTTTAGAGCGAGTTTCGTTGGTCGGGGTGTATTATACTCCCTCTTTTCCAGTTTATGTGAACCTATTTCCTTTTCGATCCATTCCAAAAAGAATGAAACCTTTCTAAATTTGGTAATAATTTAGCTTAAACTAACAATTCTACCCTTAATGAGAAGCTTTTATAACCACACAAATACTCTGGGCCCCTTTTTGACTTGTTTTGGACCACAAATTCCAAGAGTCTTCAATTTTTCTTAAAATTCGTGCCCAGTCAAACAGGTTCACATAAATTGGAACAGAGAGAGTAGCAATCAACACACAATTACCCACTCAATACCTATCGGTAAGAGAGTGGTTTTGCTCAATTTGGCTTTCTCACGCCCAAATGGGTATTGTAAAAAACAATTGATAAATTGCTCAAGTCGAGTTTTACTATCTCTTGATTCAACCCTTTAATTGGGACTATCAATCTCTTGATTTCATCCCAAATTCTTGTTAGCCAATCTTTCCTAGACTAACTCTCTCTTTCTCAAGTAGAAACCAAGTCAAGTAGGTACGAACCAATATTTGCAACCATTAATTCTACAATTATAGAACCAACACCGCTAAATAATACAAAACCAACCATAAACAAGCCCTAAATTAAACACTCATTAGGTTCCCACACTAGGGTTGAGTCACAACACTAGTTAGAAATTTAGCTACTCATAGTGGGTAATGAAGAAAATAAAGAAGAAAAGATAATAAAACTCATATTTAAAGATAAATAGATGAAAATCCTATGTAAAATCAACAATACAAACTAAAGTTGCCTAAAAGAGTAAAAAAAAAAAAGCTAAAGAACTTCTGGTATTCAAAACTTAACCTAATTTCCTCAAAAAAAAGTTTATCTATACACAACTGAAATTATCGGATAAAATTGCCCTTTTGGATCTTCTGTGGCCGCGGAATTTTGTGTGTCCGCACTTTTCTTCAGTTCTACATAGAAGTTGGTTCTGCGGCTGCAACTCTTGAGTTCTGCGGACCACACAATTCTGGGTGCAGACGCGCATTTGATTTCCGTGGCCGCACAATGATAGTGCGATTTGCAGTTCTTGTTAGGCTTGGATGTGGAACTCTCTGAACCTTGACTTCTGCGGCCACACAATTATTGTGTGGTCCGCACTTTACATTGCAACACTGTTGATTTTTCTATATGTTTTGGGTCGTAGAAAGAATTTTGCAGTCTGCACTTGAGCCTTTTTTGCATGATTTTTGTCCTTGTTCAAAAGCACTCCTTCTTGAGTTGAATGCCATCATAATGGCTCAATTTTCCAATACTCCCGTAAGTAAGCATATTACATCAGTTTTCGGGAATACCTTTAAACATTTTTGAACTAAAACGAAAGTCAAAGGGAGCAAATAAGTAGTCAAACTCCTCATTTATCAAATCTCATAAGTTAAGGACACTTAGTCCTGAACTTATAGTTGGAAGTTCAAAGGTTAAGGACACTTAGTCTCGAACTTAGAGTAACAAGCTCATAAGTTAAGGACACTTGGTCCTAAACTTAGAGTTGGAAGTTCAAAAGTTAAGGACACTCGGTCCTAAACTAGAGTTGGAAATTTAGAAATTAAGGACAGATAGTCCTAAATTTAGAGTAACAAGCTCATAAATTAAGGACACTTAGTCCTGAACTTAGAGTAACAAGTTCATAAGTTAAGGACTCTTGGTCCTAAACTTAGAGTAACAAGCTCACAAGTTAAGCACACTTGGTCCTGAACTTAGAGTTGGAAGTACAAAAGCTAAGGATACTTAGTCCTGAACTTACGTTGGGAGTTTAGAAATTAAGGATAGGGAGTCCTTAACTTAGAGAAACAAGATCATAAGTTAAGGACACTTAATCTAGAACTTATAGTTGGAAGTTCAAAAGTTAAAGACACTTTGTCTCGATCTTAGAATAACAAGTTTATAAGTTAAGGACACTTGGTCCTGAACATAAAGTTGGAAGCTCATAAATTAAGGACACTTGTTCCTGAACTTAAAGGTGGAAGCTCATAAGTTAAGGACACTTGGCCCTGAACATAGAGATGTAAATTAAAAAATTAAGGACATTTGGTCCTGAACTTAAAGTTGGAAGCTCATTAGTTAAGGACACTTGGTCCTAAACTCAGAGTTGGAAGTTCAAAAGTTAAGGACACTTGGCCCTGAACTTAGCTATGGGAGTTTCGAAATTAAGGACAGGGAGTCCTTAACTTAGAGTAACAAGCTCATAAGTTAAGGACACTTAATCCAAAACTTATAGTTGGAAGTTCAAAAGTTAAAGACACTTAGTCCTGACCTTAGATAACAAGCTCATAAGTTAAGGACACTTGGTCCTGAACATAGAGTTGGAAATTCAATAATTAAGGACACTTGGTCCTGAACTTAAAGTTGGAAGTTTAGAAATTAAGGACATGTAGTCCTTAATTTAGAGTAACAAGCTAATAAGTTAATGACACTTAGTCCTGAACTAATAGTTAAAAGTTCAAAAGTTAAGGACATTTACTCCTGAACTTAGAGTAATAATCTCATAAGTTAAACACACTTGGTCCTGAACATAAAGTTGGAAGCTCTTAAATTAATGACACTTGGTTCTGAACTTAGAGTTGGAAGCTCATAAGTTAAGGACACTTGGTCCTGAACTTAGAGTTGGAAGTTCAAAAGTTAAGGACACTTGGTCTTGAGCTTAGAGTTGGAAGTTTAGAAATTAAGGACATGTAGTCCTTAACTTAGAGTAACAAACTCATAAGTTAAGGACACTTAGGGTGTGTTTGGTACGAAGGAAAATATTTTCCAATTTTCCTATGTTTGGTTGGCTTAAATGTTTTGGAATATATTTTCCTCATCAACTCATTTTCCTCCAAAATGTTTTCTCTATCAAGACAAGGAAAAATATTTTCCAAAACTCATTCTCAAGCTTTCCAACCCTATTCCTTACCCTCACCAGCCCACC
>ML388830.1:0-18328 GCA_005239525.1 Nicotiana knightiana
ATGCCATGTCAAGAAAAATAATAAAATATTAAATTAAGATATAAATAAATAAATAAAATAATAAAATAAAAACTTAAATAGACAAAAGTAAAAATTCAATCTAGTAGAATAGTTAGTTTCTAAGTCCCCGGCAACGGCGCCAAAAACTTGTTGGGTCCAAACGCACACGCAAGTATACGTGGTCAACAAGTAATATAGGATTGTAAGTCCAGATATCGTACCCACAGAGACTTGTAATTAACTATCAACTAAACTAAATCCAAACAATTAATCTATTCAAGCGAATATTAAAGTATGAATATTTAACTAAAATTAATCTAGAATAGTAAACTATGAACTTAAGGAAATAATGGCGAGATTTTAGATACGAATTCAATGAGATCCAATATTCTAGAGCTATGGGTTAGCTAACAATCCTGTTGAGTTTTCCACTTAAATAGTTTAATTAAATTATCTGGTTTATTGATTGACGAGGTTAATATTGCTCGTAGCCTTCTCCCGAAGTACAACTCGCCTATTCAAGCTAACCTAACGCCTATATTCCTATGGAATCAGGATTAACAAGAACGCATTAATAATTCCCGTATAATAACCAAGCAAGGCGATTAGGTATATTCCTATCCTAACCGCAAATCCGCTCCCCTGAAAGGTTAAGATCTTGATCTACCCAACCTTATATGCAATCTAAAATTCCCTCTCCCGAGTTCAATCCTAGATTCGTAGATAGTATTCAATTGGTGATCAAGCAATCAAATAATTAAGCNAGAACTAATGAACTATGAAATTAAAGGAAAAGAAGAGAAGAAAAACTAGGTAGAAGCCTCCTTCAAGCGTGGTGTATGTTCCTCCACGTCAAATCCCCTCACGTGAATATTCGTGAATCAAAATCCCTCAAAGTTGTGTTTTTGGGTCTATTTATAAGTTTGGGACAAACCCTAACCATGTAGGAGACTTCTATTCAAACCGGGAAACACTTAAAACCTTCAAAACTCGGAATTGATCGGACAGGGACCCAGGCGTTAAGCCCCAAACGCCCACTTATAGCCTGGGCAGGCCTGGCGTTAGGGGCCAAATGCCCCACTAACGCTAGGTTCAGCCTGACTTTAGGGGCCAAACGCCCGGCTAACGCCCGGGTGTTTTCTTTTCGACTCTTGAGTGTATTTTTGACGTTTATGCATCCATTTAGCTCGGCTTCCATCTCCAATTCACCTACATATGAAATAGACTCCATTATGCAAATATAACGTGTATTTTTATCATTAACGCATACAAAATGTAAGGTATATAATGCTTAAAATCATGAATTCTAGCCATGCATCACGTTCGCGATATACTCTTCACGTTCGCCAAGGCTTATACCCACTAGCTTACGCGTTCGTGAGCCATGTGCCGTGTTCGTGAAGGGTATGGTTTACTTCCCCTCCCCCAGGTCCCATGCCTGCGTGTTCGCGAGAGGCTGGTCACGTTCGCGAAGGGTAATTCCCCCCAATGCTCCGCGTTCGCGAAGAAGAATCTCCACCCAACTCCAGTTTACTCTCCGCATCTGCGAGAGTACCTTCTCGAATGCGACGAAGAAGACCCTAGATGACAGCCGAAGCACCAAAGCCAGATTTTTAAGTCCAAAACATCCCGTAAACTGTCCGAAACTCACCCGAGCCATCGGGGCTCCAAAACAAACATGCACACAAGTCCTAAAGCATCCTACAAACTTGCTCACGTGATCAAATTGCGAAAATAACACCTGAAACTACGAATGGAACACCAAATCAAATGAAATTTTCAAGAAAGCTTTAAATCTTATATTTTCACAACCGGGCGTTTGAATCACGTCAAACTGACTCCGTCTCTTACCAAACTTCACAGACAAGTTATATTTATTATATTGAACCTATACCGGGATTCAGAACCAAAATACGGGTCCGACATCAATAATTCCAACATCAATAGATTCTTAAAACTATTTCATTTTCCAGACTTTTAATTTTCAATCAAAATTCATATCTCGAGCTAGGCACCTCGGAATTCAACTCCGGGCACATGCTCAGGTCCTATATTTCAATACGAACCAACCGGGACCATCAAAATACGGGTCCGGATTCTTTACCCAAAACATTGACCGAAGTCAACTAAAATAAATATTTTAAGGAAAAAAATCTTGTTTTTATCAGTTTTTAACATATAAGCCTTCCGGGTCAATAACCGAACTGCACACGCAAGTCTGAAAGGCTAAAATGAGATACATAAGGGTTCGAAACACAAAATTTAGTTCTAAAACATGAGATGACTTATCGGGTCATCACATTATCCAACTCTAGAACAATCGTTCGTCCTCGAACGGACATAGAAAAGTACCTGAACTGGTGAACAAGTGGGGATATCTACTCCGCATGTCCGACTCAAACTCCCAAGTAGCTTCCTCAGCGGGTTGACCTCTCCACTGCACTCGAACTGAAGGATAACTCTTTGATCTCAACTGGCGAACTAGAATAGCTACCGGCTCCTCCTCATAAGTCAAATCTTTGTCCAACTGGACAAAGCTGAAATCTAACAAATGGGACAGGTCACCATGATACTTCTGGAGCATGGACACATGGAACACTGGATGAACTTTTGATAACCCCAGAGATAATGCAAGCCTGTAAACCATCTCTCCCACTCTCTCTCGAATCTCAAAAGGTCCGATGTATCTAGGGCTCAGCTTTCCCTTCTTTCCAATCATGACCCCCTTCATGGGTGATACCCGAAGCAACACCCTCTCTCCGACCATGAATGCCACATCACGAACTCTACGATCGACATAACTCTTCTGCCTGGACTGAGCTGTGCGAAGTCGATGCCGTATAATCTTAAACTTGTCCAAGGCCTCCTGTACTAGATCTGTACCCAATAACCCAGCCTCCCCCGACTCAAACCACCCAATTGGAGACCGACACCGCCTACCATATAACACCTCGCAGAGACATATCTGAATGCTCGACTGGTAGCTACTGTTGTAGGCGAATTCTGCAAGAGGAAAAAACTGATACCACGATCCTCCAAAGTTTATAACACATGCGCGAAGCATATCCTCCAAGATATGAATAGTACGCTCGGACTGCCCGTCTATCTGAGGATGAAATGTTATGCTCAACTCAATCCGCGTACCCAACTCACGCTGTACTGACATCCAGAAGTGCGAGGTGAACTGCGTACCTCGATCAGAAATGATAGACACAGGCACACCGTGAAGACGGACAATCTTACTGATGTAAATCTCTGCCAACCGCTCTGAAGAATAGGTAAATGCCTTAAGAATGAAGTGTGCTGACTTAGTCAGCCTATCCACAATGACCCAAATGACATCAAACTTCCTCTAAGTCTGTGAGAGTCCAACAACAGAGTCCATAGTGATACGCTCCCACTTCCTCTCAGGAATCTCTATCTGTTGGATCAAACCACTGAGTCTCCGATGCTCATATTTTACTTGCTAGCAATTCAGGCACCGAGCTACATAAGCAACTATATCCTTATTCATCCTCCTCCACCAATAATGCTGCCGCAAGTCCTGGTACATCTTGGCGGCGCTCGGGTGAATAGAATACTGAGAGCTGTGAGCCTCCTCAAGAATAAACTCACGAAGTCCATCAACATTAGGCACACACACGTGACCCTGCATCCTCAAAACTTCGTCATCTCCAATAGTAACCTGCTTGGCACCACATTGCTGTACTGTGTCCCTAAGGACCAACAAATGAGGGTCATCATACGGCCGATCTCTGATACGCTCAAACAAGGAATACCATGCGACTGTGCAAGCTAGAACACGGTTGGGCTCTAAAATATCCAATCTCACCAACTAATTGGCCAAAGCCTGAACATCTTATGCTAGCAGCCTCTCACCGAGTGGAATGAACGCAAGGCTGCCCATACTCGTTGCCTTCCTACTCAATGCGTCGACCACTACATTGGCCTTCCCGCGATGGTACAAGGTGGTGATATCATAGTCTTTCAATAGCTCCAGCCACCTCCTCTGCCTCAAATTGAGATCCTTTTGCTTGAACAGATACTGGAGGTTGCGATGATCCGTGAAAACCTCACACGACACGCCATAAAGATAGTGCCTCCAGATCTTCAGCGTATGAACTATGACTACCAACTCTAAATCATGGACATGGTAATTCTTCTCATGAACCTTCAACTGCCGTGACGTATATGTAATCACCCTGCCCTCCTGCATCAATACCGCACCGAGACTAATACAGGAAACATCATAATATACCGTCTAAGATCCTGAATCTGAGGGCAACACCATTACTGGCGTTGTAATCAAAGCTGTCTTGAGCTTCTGAAAGCTCGCCTCACACTCGTCTGACCATCTAAACAGGGCACCCTTCTGGGTCAACCTGGTAAATGGAGCTGCTATAGATGAAAACCTCTCCATAAATCGACGGTAGTAACCCACCAAACCCAAGAAGCTCCTGATCTCCGTGGCTGAAGTGGGTCTAGGCTAGTTCTAAAATGCCTTAATCTTCTTAGGATCTACCTGAATTCCCTCTGCTGATACAACGTGGCCCAAGAAAGCGACTGAATCCAACCAAAACTCGCACTTCAAAAATTTAGCATACAACGGTTGTCCCTCAGAGTCTGGAGCACTATCCTAAGGTGCTGCTCATGCTCTTCCCGGCTGTGGGAGTATATCAAGATGTCATCAATAAACACAATCACAAAAGGAGTCAAAATAGGGCTTGAACACTCGGTTCATCAAATCCATAAATGTTGTTGGGGCGTTGGTCAACCCAAAGGACATCACCAGAAACTCACAGTGCCCATACCGCATTCGAAAAGCTGTCTTAGGGACATCGGATTCCCTAATCCTCAACTGATGGTAGCCAGATCTCAAATCAATCTTCGAAAACACCTTGGCACCCTGAAGCTAATCAAACAAGTCATCAATCCTCGGCAATGGATACTTGTTCTTGATGATGACTTTGTTCAACTGCCGATAATCTAACACATCCTCATAGACCCATCTTTCTTCTTCACAAACAACACCAGTGTACCCCAGGGCAAGACACTAGGTCTAATGAAGCCCTTATCAAGCAAATCCTGCAATTGTTCCTTCAATTCCTTCAACTTTGGCGGAGCCATCCAATATGGCAGAATGGAAATGGGCTGAGTGCCCGGAGCCAAATCAATACAAAAATCAATATCCCTGTCGGGTGGCATCTCCGGCAGGTCTGTAGAAAATACCCCTTGAAACTCACGAAAAACTGGCATAGAATCCATATAAGGAACCTCCGCACTAGAATCACGAACATAAGCCAGATAATCCAAACACCCCTTCTCGACCATACGCCGAGCCTTCACATAAGAGATAACCTTGCTGGTAGAATGGCCAAGAGTCCCTCTCTACTCTAATCGAGGCAACCCCGACAAGGCTAAGGTCATCGTCTTAGCATGACAGTCCAATATAGCGTGATAAAGTGATAAGCAATCCATACACAATATAACATCAAATCAACCATATCGAGGAGTAGAAGATCTACACTAATCTCAAGACTCCCAATAGTGACCACATACGAACGATATACATGATCTACAACAATAACACCCCCCACAGGTGTGGACACATATACAGAGGTACTCAAAGAGTCACGAGGCACAACCAAATATGAAGCAAAATAAGATAACACATAAGAGTAAGTAGACCCTGGATAAAATAAAATTGAAGCATCTCTACTGCAAACTGAAATAGTACCTGTAATAACAGTATCAGATGACTCAGCCTCAGGTCTGGCTAGAAAAACATAACATCGGGGCTGGGTCCCACCCCTCTGAACCATATCCCTGGGACGACCTCTAGCTGGTGGGCCTCCACCTCTAACGGCCTAACCTCCACCTCTAACAGTCTGGCCCCTACCTCTAGATGCCTGACCCCTTCCTCTGGCTGGCTGTGCAAGCTGTGCAACAACTGGTGCCGGAACCATGTCATGAGAAATCTGATGTTGTGGAAGAACACCCAATAATCTCAGACAGGTCCTCCTGATATGCCTATAACCACCACACTTGAAACATCCATCGTGATACAGGGGTTGGAAATTGAGACTGGCCCGAATAGGCCGGCTGACCACAGTAATAACTCTGAATAGGAGGTGCACTAATAGGAGCTGGTGGTGCACTTTAGGCTGGCTTCCCAAAAGGAGGCACATAAGAACCACGACTCCATGAAGCACTGTGGGATGCCTGAAGCGCTGAATAGAATGACTGGGATGATAGACTCTACCAAAAGTACCCCTGCCTCCAGACGAGGCACCATTGAACCCATCGGTATGGCAAGGTCTCTTGTCTGACCCCTGACCTCCCTGTCCAAGAACCATCTCGACTCGCCTGGCGACATTGGCAGCCGCTTGAAAAGAAATCTCGCTCCCAGTCTCCTTAGCCATCTGGAATCTAATAGGCTGAGCAAGTCCCTCAATAAACCTCCGCACCCCCTCTCTCTCTCTCTCTCTCGGTAGGAAGCAGAAGAATAGCATGATGGGACAAATCCGCAAAACGGGCCAAATCCACAAAACGGGTCTCATACTGAGTAACAGTCATGCTGCTCTACTGGAGACGCTCGAACTGACGACGACGCTCCTCTCTCAAAGTGATAAGCAGAACCTTCTCTAGGAGGAGATAAGTGAACTGGTCCCAAGTAAGAGCATGCGACCCAGCTGGTTTGTTCAACAAATAATCCCTCCACCATTTCTGGACGGAACCAGTCATCTGAAAAGCAGCAAAGTCGACCCCATTGGTCTCCAACATACCCATGTTCCGAAGAACCTCGTGACAACTATCAAGATACTCCTAGGGATCCTCTGAAGTAGCACCACTAAAATGGACTGGAAAAAGCTTAGTAAACCTATCCAATCTTCACAAGGCCTCAGAAGACATAACTGACCCATCTTCGGTCTGTATCGCAGTAAACGACTGAACTACTCCAACTGGA
Organism: Nicotiana knightiana; assembly: GCA_005239525.1. NCBI lineage: Eukaryota > Viridiplantae > Streptophyta > Magnoliopsida > Solanales > Solanaceae > Nicotiana > Nicotiana knightiana. The sequence continues at coordinate 6,968 of ML388830.1, forward strand.
TGAGCTGCTGGAGTCTGATATTTGGGAGCCATCTGCTATGAAGTGTGAGTAGTAGGAATCTGGGCTCCTTCTCTAGCATGAGACACGGCTGGTGCCATGGGTAATGCGCCAATCTGGGCCACACTCTCCAAAAGGCCCACCAATCGGGCCAAATCATCCTGAAGCACTAGGTGGCAATAAACGCCTCTGGAACCTGAGCTGGTCTGGCAGGAACAGTCTGAGCTAGAACCACCTCATCGAACTCTATCTGAGGCTCCACTGATGAGGATGCTTCTCGGGCTCTAGGTTGAGCCTGCCCATGCCTCGACCTCTAGCATGGCCTCGGCCTCGACCTCTACCCCTCGTAGGAGCTGCTGCTCAGCTGAAGAAGCGATACGCGTTCTCTCCATCTGCAAGAGAATAAGAGTATGAGAGTTCATTAGTATTGAGAAACAATGTCGCACGACAGAGTTGAATAAAGGTGAAATTTTGTTCCTAAACTTTATAGCCTCTAGGATATAAGTACATACGTCTCCGTACTGATCCCCCAAACTCTACTAAGCTTGTCCGTAAATTGTGAGACCTAGGCAACCTAGTGCTCTGATACTAACTTGTCACGATCCAGAATTCCCACTTTCGGGCCCGTGATGGAGCCTAACATCACACTTGCCAGGCAAGCCAACGTTAGAGGTTATTTATCCAATTCTTTACATATTTGGTGATTATCAGTAAACAAGCAAAAATAAACCGAAATAAACGTGAAGCTATATAGATATCAACTTTAATTACATGTTACTTCTACCCAGAATCTGGAGTCAAAATTCACAAACGTACTAAGACTTTTCTACAAATATTTATCCGAATGAAAGTACAACTGTCTATGAAGCAAAGTAAAAATAGTGAGTATAGAAGTGTATAAAGGGACGCCAGGGCCTGCGGATGCCAACAGAACTACCTTAGATCTCCTAGATATGAAATCTGCAGCCAACCTCTCGATCAACCACTACCTGCTCCAAAATCTGCACAGGAAGTGCAGAGTGCAGTATCAGTACAACCGATCCCATGTACTGGTAAGTGCCGAACCTAACCTCGACGAAGGAGTGACGAGGCTATGGTGGGACACTCACTATATAAGCTGCATACAGTGAATAATAAGACAGAAAAGAAGGAAGAATGAAGTAAAAACAATAACCTGCAAGAAATAAATGCAGTCCCCAATGTAATTCATCAGTGTTTAGTTGTTACCAATCCTTAAGTGCAATTCAATTCTACTGTACATCTAATGCAATCAATAACATAGTCAAAGAAAGAACATAAACATATAAATTATTGCGGCGCGCAACCCGATCCTGCCGTACATATCATAATCCTCCCTTATTTCTTCTTGATAACATAATAACAGTATGTAAATAAAATATTACGACGTGCAACCTGATCCCACCATATCATAATAATCATAATCACGGTTCACCCTTATATCACCACATTCCACCCTTATTACACCTGTTGCAGCGTGCAACCCAATCCCACCATATAATATCATTTATGCAGGAAGTATAGAAGTTTCATAAATTAACACAAGACCCTTATCAATACTTAAACTTCAGAACAAGGCAAATGGAAATCTTATACTTAATAAAACTCTACACAAGTAATACTACTCAACGATACCAATCCAGAATATCACTAAACGTAAATAAGAAAAGTGTAAGTAAGTAATAGGGGATAAGGAAACTACGGAATAATAATTTATCTTCAATTAAGAGAAACAATATCTAACAAGTAGCAATTAGGCATGGAAAATACAAGTAGGCATGTAATAATTAATGTGGGGAAAGAAACAATATAAGAAGAACAAGAGAGAAACATGCAAGACAGATAAATTGGTGGCGGATAAGTACTTTTCACCTCACATATACGCCTCTCATATGATTTTCATATAGCAATAAAGACAAGGATTTCTAATCCCTCAAGTCAAAGTTAGGCATAACACTTACCTTGCTCCACATGCCACTCACTGCTCAATTACCGCTTTTTCTCTAGATTCCACCTCCAAACCAATCGTATCTAGCCACAATTAACTTAATTATATCAATTATTTCTAAAGAGATCAATTATAATGCATAAATTTAGATTTTCCAAACTTTCCCCCAAAAAGTAAAAAATCGACCCCGGGCCCCGCTTGGTCAAAACTCGAGGTTCGGACCAAAACACATTCACCCCGATCTAGGATATGTAATTAGTTTCGGAATTTGACCCCAAATTGAGGTCTAAATCCCCAATTTGCAAAAAAAAAATCCTAATTTTCTACCATGCAAAGTTTAGGGCTAGAAATTTTATGGGTGATGTTAGAAATGGAAGGAAATGATTTAAAGAGTACAAACCTATGAATTGGTGTTGAGTTTCCCCTTAAAAATTGCACCTAGGCTGAGCTCTAATGGAGAGTTTATGAAAAATGGGTAAAATTCCGTTTTTTGGAGCTGTTTTAAGGCTTGGGCGTCGGGCCTTCTTTGCATTCGCGAAAGGCCTGCCGCGATCGCGAAGTAGCGGCTTAATTAGCCTACGCTTCCCACCAGCCTAGGCGTTCACGAGCCATGTGCCATGTTCGCGAAGAGTATGGGTTACTTCCCCTCCCCCAGGTCCCATGCCTACACGTTTGCGAGAGGCTGGTCGCGTTCGCGAAGGGTAATACCCCCCAATGCTCCTCGTTCGCGACCTAGCCTTCATGTTCGCGAAGAAGAATTTTCACCCAGTTCCAGTTTACTCTCCGCGTTCGCGAGAGTACCTTCACGAACGCGAAGAAGAAGACACCAGATGACAGCTGAAGCACCAAAAACCAGATTTCTAAGTCTAGAACATCCTATAACCTATCTGAAACTCACCCGAGCCCTCGGGGCTCCAAACCAAACATGCACAAAAGTATTAAAACATCCTACAAACTTGCTCGCACAATCAAATAGCCAAAATAACACATGAAACTATGAATTGAACACCAAATCGAATGAAATTTCCAAGAAAGCTTTAAATCTTCTATTTTCACAACCGGGCGTCCGAATCACGTCAAACTGACTCCGTTTCTTACCAAACTTCACAGACAAGTTATATTTATTATATTGAACCTGTACCAAGCTCCGAAAGTAAAATACGGGCCCGATATCAATAATGCCAACATCAATAGATTCTTAAACCATTTTATTTTTCAGACTTTTAATTTTTAACAAAACTTCATATCTCGAGCTAGGGACCTCGGAATTTGACTCCGGGCATATGCCCAGGTCCCATATTTCAATATGGGCCCACCAGGACCGTCTAAATATGGGTCCGGATCCGTTTACCCAAAATATTGACTGAAGTTAACTAAAATCAAATTTTAAGGCAAAAATTCTTATTTTTATTAGTTTTTAACATATAAGCCTTCAGGGTCAATACCCGGACTATGCACGCAAGTCGAGAAAGGCTAAAATGAAATATATAAGGGTTCAGACACATAATTTAGTTCTAAAACATGAGATGACCTATCGGGTCATCACAATATTACTAATGCCATGGTTTTTATGCATTACATATGCATAGGATAATGCCAAGTATGATCTTTAACTAATACAAGTATTAGTTATACACATGTTAAAAAATATATACCAAACAAGGTATTAGAGCTAATGCTTGAATTATTTTTTCTAATACCTCCTACCAAACGACCCCTTAATGTGCAAACCATGCCCATTACCTATAGTAACTTTGTCAGGCCCTTCGTACTCCTCGTAGATTTCAAGTGCAGACAAATCAGGTGTCATATGATGGGAAGCTGTAGTGTCAGGAAACCAATCATTGAAAGAAGCATTAACATTGGCGGCATTAGCAGTGATTTTATCAGTATTAGTATCATATCATTTGCGACACCACTTCGCTTGTTGATTGTTGAGTCCACAGATTTGAAAAGGATTAGGAAACCACTTCTTATTTCTTTTAGAAGAAGCACCATTGTTTCTGTTACCATTATTTTTCTGGGAGCTTTGGTGGAATTGGCGAGCAGATGAATGTTTTTTCGAGAAACATTGGAAACAACAAAGATCGGTATGCGAGAGTTCTGCAATAGGATTTCATGAGCCATAAGTCTACCAGAAAGATCAGAAAATGATACCTGGTGATTTTTCTGCAGATAGTGTTGCAATAACATGATGATAATCAGAAGGAAGTAATCGGAAGATGGTGGCATTGAATTCATTAGGAGATACTGGTGTTCCAGCAACAACAAGCTCGTCAGCGATAGCTTTAGCTTCGCGTAGAAATTGAGCCATTGGTTTGTCACCAAGAGTCTATGTTTTGCAGAGTGATGTGCAATTGGACTCCTCTAGCATTGTTGCTTATACCAAATGCATTTGAGAGAGCTTCCCAAGCTTCAAAGGTAGTATTTAAACCAGTTACATAAGGAAAAAATTTCTCGATTAAAGATGATAAGATCCAACTCAGTAAGAGTTGGTCTTCTTGTAACCACTTTAGATAATCAAAATTTGGTTCTGACTGATTTGTTGTGGCATTGATGATGGTAGAGGGAGGCACTGTTGTACCATTGATATGATTGAAAATATTATAGCATTTGATGATAGGAACAAATTGAGTTTTCCAAGTCAGGTAGTTTGTTGGTTTGAGTTTTATTGAAAAAGAGAGTTGAGCATGAGGTAAAGTAGAAAAGAGACTTGGAGTGATTAAAATTATTGCAGTAGAGGTGGTGGAATCTGAAAGTTGAGAAGTTGATGATATGGTAGGCTCTGATACCATGTTATAAGATATGATGTTGAGAGAATTCAATGGTTTTCTATTGAGTACATTGTTGAATATATATACAACAATCTACCACACACTATAGAAGACTAGGGAAATAAGCTAACTAATAGAACAATCATATATCCTAAAATATAGCTAACAGAACATAGCTATCCTAACTAATAGAGATTGCTATCTTAACTTATAGAGATTGAACTTTATCTCTAACAAGACATTCATTCTATTTAGTTTAGTTAGGCATCATTAATTAGTGTGACCATTAAGGGGTGAAATTGGAAAAAAAGGTTGTTAAATTTTGACACTACCATGCTCTCTCTTGAACTGGATAGTTGAATATGAAGCAGGTTGAAAGCGATAATGAATATCGACTATGCTAATCTCATACACAGTTTAGCCAAATCATATTTCTTAATCTTTAATTAATCGATATGTATTATCTGATAATCATAATAATACATAGTGTCTCGAAAGTTTAATCTTATCCTAGGAAGTTGCTTAAGGGGGAGGCAAGAGCTTTTTAGATTATTTTTCTATTTGTCTAAATTGGACACCTCATAGACGAACGACTCAAATAGAAAAAAAAGACATTAAATTCCATTAACTTATGATTATAATTGGACAAGCTCAACTAGAGAGTAAGTTTTGTAGAGTGGCAATCTTAGTGGAGAAATATTTACCAATATATTAATTGGGATAATAACTGTTGATCTACTTGTTCATATACTTACCCTTTAGAGACCTATGTGTCACTTTCTATATGACTTAATTTATAAATTAAGAATGGAAATATTCATGTTGATTTTGATTATGTCAACCAGAAGAATGGGTGAGGAGCATTTTAGGAGACACGAACAAGTGTGAATTATAAAATGGCTTGTTAGTTTTGATAAATTTAATTTAGTAAACACATTAAAATGATGCGCACACTGAGAGATTCTTTCTTGGTTTTTCTTTTCAAATTTTTATTCGTCTTTTGGTAATATTACCCATTTTATAGCACGTTGAACTTTCCAGTAATTGATTTTCTCACGTAATTTTGCTTTAAAAGATTTTATGATTCCCAAAACTTTCAGTCAACCACAGAAACCAAAGAAGAGAAAGAATGTTTTCTTTTATTAGGGTTGCAACTCACACTTGTATATTGTGAAGAAAAAAAAAATAGAAAATGATTTTTCTACTTGTGTGTTGTAATTACTTGTTTTGACTCATTTCAATATTTTAATCATATTTTATTTAAATATGAATAGTTAAAACTCTACAGTGTTGGGGTTTTTCAGCTTAATTTAGCTTAAAAAATGGTGAATGAGAGAGAAAATGAAATGTTTGAGTTTCCCTCCTTGACAAAGGGACATTGTCCCATATTGGAAGAGGAAAAGACTTTTGATGGGCACATATACAATTGCTCTTCTTCTAGCTCTTAAAGAGTTAAGAAGAAGGCAAGCCTCGCGCCGCCGTCGTCGTCGCTTGACTTCGGCTTCGATTTCGGATTTGGTCAAATGATTGATTGATTAAACTTTTTTGACCAAATTTATTTGTTAATAGAAAATATTAACGGAATATTATTAAATATCCATTTTTGTAACGAAAAACTAATATTAAATCCAACGGAAAATTAAGTTTCCTCCTCATCCGTTTTCCGTTTCTGTTTTCTGTTTTTATAACGAAAAATTAAGTTTCCTCTGCGATTTGAATTCCCATTTACTGTTGTGTAAATAGCCATTTACGTTATGACTGTTTTACGTAAATAGTCATGATACCCTCTGAAGAGTTGCACCTCTTCAATTTGAACTCAACATATTGGCTAAAAATATCAGTTCATTCTCTCAGATTTTTCATACGAAATTCTGAATTCTCTTCCTTTCTTCTACATTGTTTTAACTACAAAGAAAGCAACAGTAAGTGTGATTTTCTATCGATCTTTGTGTTCGCTAAAACAGTAGGGCTTGAAGTACCGCTACACTAGTGTGTAATAGGTTCTATCTTAGGAGAAAATAGTCCACAACCTTGGGTACTAGGAGGGGATTAAGTTCCTTAAGGAAACACTGTGAATTCAGTGGGCTCAAATTAAATTCTGTTTCTTTTACATTTCTGTTTATACGTTATTTTTCGTCTCTAGTATTATTTTACAAATACAGTATACTAACAAGCTTAAGGAACTTAACTGTTTTATGTATTTGTGTTATACTTACTGTTTTGGAGACTAAAACATTTTTTGGTTTTCTACTCTCGTTTGGAGATTAAAGCCTTCGTGGCGATTTTTTACTCCATTGGGGATTAAAATCTATGCGATTTTCTAATCCAGTTTTATTCGGTTTGAAAATATATAAACTTCGCCGTTTATTAAACATTTGTTTGTGTCATTCTTTTACAGAAATGATGAATGACAACGGAAACCAGACTGTTCCGATGGTGACTGCCAATGCATCGATAAGGTATGTCTTTGTATCTAATAAGGTTGTAATAAGTAATAATGAGATGTTTGTAGGAAAAGGTTCCCTCACTGAGGGCCTTTTCAAACTGTATGTAATGGTCATTGAGAATAATAAAATTTCAGCTTCTTCTTACTTACTTGAGTCAAATGATTTATGGCATATACATTTGGGACATGTCAATTATAAAACCTTACGGAAAATGATTAATTTGGAAGTACTGCCTAAGTTTGAATGCGACAAATCAAAATATATAATATGTGTGAAATCTAAGTATGTTAAACATCTTTATAAGTCAGTTGAAAGGAATTCAAATCCTTTAGACTTAATTCACACAGATATTTGCGACATGAAGTCAATACCATCTCGCGGTGGAAAGAAGTATTTCATAACTATTATTGATGACAATACTTGATATTGTTATATTTACTTACTTAATAGTAAAGATGAAGCAATAGACGCATTCAAGCAATACAAAAATGAAGTTGAAACACAACTTAACAAGAATATCAAAATGATAAGAAGTAATAGAGGCGGTGAATATGAATCTCCTTTTGAAGAAATATGTTTAGAATATGGAATTATTCATCAAAAAACGGTCCCTTACACACCCCAATCCAATGGGATTGCTGAAAGAAAGAATCGTTCATTAAAGGAGATGATGAACGCATTGTTGATAAGTTCTGGTTTGCCACAGAACTTGTGAGGGGAAGCCATTCTTACGGCTAACCGGACACTAAATCGAGTACCCTGATCGGTGCCAAACCTACACCACTATAGAGTAGAGAGGATGGTAGATGCAGTTTTAGCCAACAAGGTCGGGATCGATTTTCACGGGGAGTTAATTAATTTGGAGTTAGGTATCTAACTAATCTAGATGCGTCTGTTGTTTCTAATCACTTCCAGACATTATTATTATTGATTCTATTATAATTTTATACTATTATATGCTAAGAGTAAGCTAAGTACAATATTTTTGGTGAAAGTTTTCCGGTGTTTAAAAGGCACTAGGGTAGTGACTTCCACCTAGGTGAATATCTAACAAGTATCGAGAATCTAGGGTAAGCTTGTTTGATTGGGGTCGTGATATAACCATCACACATAAGTGCTCACTCTATACCTCTTGGTAGTTTGAGTGAATTTCCCAATTTGGCTTTCTCAAGTCCAAATGGGTGTTCATGCATTACAAATGATATTGGCTCAAGTCGGATATTACTATCTCTAGGTTTAACCCTTTAATCGGGGCTATTAATCTCTTGAATTTACCCCAATTCCTTGTTAGCCTAATTTTCCTAGACTTAGTCCCTCTTTATCAAGAAGAACCTAATTCATAAAGACACGAATCAGTGTTTGCAACCACTAATTCTACAATTCAAGCATGAATCAAGCTAAATATCACTAACCCATAAATAATTAAGCCCTAAAATTCAAGACCCATTAAATACCCACTCTAGGGTTGGGTCACAACCCTAGTTATGGGGTCTAGCTACTCATAATATTAGAAGAAATCAAAGATAAAGAAGAAATATGAACCATAATATTAAAGTAGAAGATTAAAATCTGAAGTTTGAAGAGAAATCTACTACAAATTTTCCAAAAAGGGTAAAAACCGCCGTTCACGTGCTCTGCTAAACAAAACTTAACCTAAAATTGTCAAAAAGGTCTATTTATACTAAGCTGAAATTTTTGGACAAAAATACCCCTGCAGAGGTTTTGCGGACGCGTAATTCTGACTGCGTCCGGGATTGCGCTTTCACGGCCGCATAATATTGAGCGCGGTCCGCGTTTCTTCACATCTGAACCTGGGCTGGACCTTGTTTCGCGGGCCGCGTATCTTCAACCGTGTCCGTGTGAGATTCATTCGCGGCCGTATAATTTGGTCGCGGCTGCGTAATTTGGAAACAGACCGCTTTCTTCATTTAAGTCCAAATTGCAAAGTCTCTGAACCTCGACAAACGCTCTCAGCGGAATTTCAACCGCGTCGCGCTAGTGATTTCGCGGCCGCCTCTTTCTGACGCGGTCAACGTCAGTTTTTATGCTCAAAACAACCTCTCTGAATCTCTATTTCACCTGTCGCATAATAATGGCCGCCTCAGCGTTGACAATTTCGCAGCTGCCCTTTTCTATCGCGGTCCGCGTTCCACAGTATTGGTCTAGACTTGGTTTTTGTTCAAGTTTGACTCTTTTATGAGTTGGTTATGGCTTTTTTGGCTCATTTCAAACAAAACCCCGCAAGCAAGCACATTAAGTTAGTTTTCGAGAATACCGTCACACATTTTTGGCCCAAAAGCTAAGTAAAAGAGAGCAAATAATAGGCTAAAATCTCTACTTATCAACTCCCCCAAACTTAAGCTTTTGCTTGTCCTCAAGAAAATAAGGTAATTCTCACCTCCACAAGAAAAAGAAAGGAAAATTTCAGTTGACCTAAGGTAACTTCATCAAGCCTCAACTGGGACTAACAATTACCCTCAACACAAATGCATTATCAACAACATCATGCTATGATCTTTTGAGTTCCATAGTTCTAATGTGACACAAGAGCATCAAGAGTCGACTCAATTCATCAAGGAAGCTTTCTCTCTCACGTAGGTCATTGTGGATCCCAGACTCCTCCTCCTCTATTCTACATGAGCTAATCTCACTTTATAGAATGTGACACTCAAAACAAGGATTGTAAAGAAGTGCGCTCATCACTCTCAAAAGAATGCCACAAGTACGGCTCTAAGTATCATAGGCTTGCCCCTTATGTAAGTCACCACTAATGTAAGCTCACTCAACTTGAAATCATATAGGGCTTTAGCGGGATGTAATGAAGGCTATTGGATCAAGGTAGGACATAACGAAATATGTTGGGTTCATCTTTCCTTAATCATCCCGTTTTCTCATTTTTGCTCATACCTTCTTGCCTCTTTGAGTCATTTTCTTCTTTCTTATGGAAACTAGAGAGACATATTGTGACTCTTTCTTACTCATGATAATCATTTTTCTCATTTTCTCATCATTCCATGCCTTTCAACATTGTTTTCTTTGAATCCCTTCAACCTTTACTTTTTTTTTGACATGTTTCTTTTTGGCTTTTCATTATTTTCTTTGCCTTTCCTTTTCATCAATACAATTCCTTCTTTGAACCTTTCATTAATTTGAATTCCCCGTCTCTCCCCCAAACTTATATTTTTGCCAATTTTTCATCATGAATGCTAAGGAAAGATTGGGTGCCAGAAGAGGGTCATTATAAAATGGATAAATGTTTGTAATGTGGCTATTGAATGAAAAAGTCTTAGGCTCGAAGGGGTTGACTAGGAATATCATATTGGTAGGATATGGAAGCTTTCAAAGTTCAAATGGGACAAAGGAGAGCCTACAATCACTTCTCAAGTCGAGTTATACTTAGGATTTCGCCTAGATAAACATTCAGGGCAAGTTTTGGACTTATTGGCATGGGACTTGGACTTGCAATTCAATATCTCACCTCTCAAGCTATTGGATTGTTAAAGAGAACAAAGTCAAGGGCCCATAACAACCCTAGCTAAGATTGAAGATCATAGATGGCTCAAAGAAACCACTTGATGATAGTTTTAGTCAACTCAAGAGTCTAAACGTCACAACTAGAGCTATTCTTTGTCAATCAACTTGTCTCTAACCATGAGGTCGAAGGTAAGTGTGTTAGTACCAAGTGAAGCCTACTTGAGACACTTTATCTTCATTACGACTTCATATCAAAAGCAAAAAAGAAAATAGATTCAGTTCCTTAAGAAGGTTGTCACGCCATCCATCATTGGGAAGAGCCACTCGATTCACACAATATCCACCTTTAGAAAGAAATGTGGCATTAAGAAAACTAAAGGCTTATTGATCACGCAAAAAATGTAAAAAGAAGCTAAAAACTCAAAAATAAGCTACTAAAGGAAATAAGAAGCTAAGCTATTAAATAAAAATACAAAAGAAGTTATAAAGTAAATTACGAAAAATAAAATGAATATGTACAATAATAGAGTGAAAAGAATATACACAAGAATGGAAATGAATATATACATGGAATGGTAAAGTCATATACATACCAAAAGTGAAAAATAACGGAAGTGAAAATAACGATAAGTAAAAATAAAGGAAAATAGTATCATAATTATTACATGCCAGTCATCAAATCAAAATAAGACCCCCCCCCCCA